>PVLA01010025.1:0-68176 GCA_004027455.1 Hydrochoerus hydrochaeris
AACTGTCTCCTTAGAGAAACCAACAAAAGCTCACAACCTAAAGTCAGGAACAAGACAAGGATGTCCACTATCATCACTATTCAGTATAGATCTGGAACATTAGCCAGAGCAATTAGACAAGGGAGAGAAAGAAAAGAGTAGGAAAGGAGGAAGTGAAATTATCACTATTTACAGATGGCATGATACTCTACATAGAAGATCTCTATGGCAAGACTTCTAAATTTAATAAGCAAATTCAGTAGTGTAGGTGAATACAAAGTCAACACTCAAAAATCAGCATTAAATACTTAAGAATCAACCTAACAAGAAAGTAAAAGATGTATACATTGAAAATTAGAGAACTCTGAAAAAAGAAATCAAAGATCTCAGAAAATGGGAAGATGTCCCTTGCTCATGGATAGGAAGAACCAACATTATGAAAATGGCCATATTCCCAAAACTATTACATAGATTTAGAGAAGTCCCAATCAAAATATCATCAGCATATCTCAAAGATCAAGAGAAAATAATCCTAAAATTCATCCGGAAATGGAAGAGACCTAGAATAGCAAATGCAAACCTGGTCAACAAAGACAAGGCAGGAGGCATCATAATCCCTGACTTGAAATTATAGTACAAAGCTACTGAGATAAAATCAGCATGGTACTGGCAAAAAAGCAGACTTAAGGATCAGTGGAACAGATTAGAAGATGCAGACACAACTACAAAGCCACTCAGCCACCTTATCTTGGACAAAGTGGGCAAACATGTTCACTGGAAGAAAGATAGTTTCTTTAATAAATGGTGCCAGAATAATTCCACATGCCGAAGACTAAAACTAGACCCAGGTCTATGACCAAGTACTAAACTAAAACAAAATGGATCAAAGATCTAAATACTAAAATAGAAACATTAAATCTATAGGAAGACAAGGTAAGTAGAAATCTTGCAAAGAGGTAAGCAGAGAGTTCATGAACAAAAACCAAACTGCATCAGAAATATTTCACAGAATCAACAACTGGGATCTTATCTTACTAAAAAGTTTTGCACATCAAAAGAAATCACCGAAGAGTGATTTCCCATTCGTTGGGAAAAAATTTTATCCAACTCTCCCTCAGACAAGGGACTTATATCTGGGACATATAAAGAGTTGAAAAACATCATGCCCCCAAATTGAAAGATCTAACCCAAAAATGGCCTTTTCAGATGAATGTACACTTCTCATATGAAGAAATACAAATGGCAAATAAATATATGAAAAAACGTTCAACGTCACTGATCATTCAACAAATGCAAATTAAAACAACACTGAGATTCCATCTCACCTCAGAAAGAATGGCTATCATCAAAAAAAAACATCCAATAACAAATGCTTCTGGGGCTGTGGGGGAAAAGGTACCCTTCTCCACTGTAGGTAGAAATGTAGACTGGTGCAACCACTGTGGAAGTTAGGAAATGAGGATTAGAGGTCCCATTCGACTCAAAGTTGGTATTCTCCCAAAATTGAAAACATCATATCACAGTGATGTAACCCATGTTTACAGTAGTGCAATTTGTAATAGCTAAACCTTGGAAACAACCCAGGGGCCTTCGACCACGGAATGGATAAAAAAGATGTAGCTTTTTTATATAATGGAGTACTACAGAGAAAGATAAACTTGAGGCTTTTCTAGGTAAGTGGGTACAACTAGAGACCATACTGATAAGTGAATTAAATCAGACTTGCATGTCTAAGCATCATATTGTCTCCCTAGTGTAAGAAACTGAAAGAGTAATAAGATCCAAAACTTACAATAGAAATTGTGAAAGGGAAAGAAACTGCTCAAAAGGAAAGAACAACTGAGATGGGAGAAAGGAGAAAAGAAGGAAAGGAGAAAATAACACATATGAGAGCTAATATAATTGTATTACTCATTTATTGGAAGGAACAGTTAGTGCTTATATTATTTGATCAATTTTGCATTCCTATTATCTGGTCATCTGAGCAAATATTTTGAAGACAACAATATACAGTATACCAACAATTGTTAGTTTCCTATCATCTTGTTTTGAAATTCTGTATTGTTTTTATTCTCTTTAAAATAAAAATTAAAAAGAAATTTTGAAAAAAGATACATTGAAGTGGGCATGGTGGTACATGCCTATAATTCCTGAATTCTGGGAGATTGAAACAGGAGGGTTGATTGCAAATTTGAGTCCCTTCTTGAGCACTTACTGACTTGGCAAGGTTCTGTATCAAAATAAAAAGTAAAGGGATGGGACGTAGCTTGCTGCAGATGCCCTGATTTCAATTCTAGTACTGAAAAATAAATGCTGATGTTGACATTCTAAACCCCATTACCTCAGAATGTGACCTCGGAAATAGTCACTGCGGATGTATTTATTTTAAAAAGTTCATGCAGGGGTAGCATGTCCCCTTAATTCAATATGATCAATGTCTATAAGAGAAGAGACAGAAAAACATAGGAGGAGATACAGACACACATGTAACAAAAGATATAGAGTCTGAAGAGGAGGTGAAAGCTAAAGAATGCCAAGAATTTTGGAAGCTAGGAAGGGGCAAGAAAGAACTGTCTTCTACAGGTTTCAGAGGGAACACAGCCCTGTCCAAACTCTGATATCAGACTTCTAGACTCCAGAACTGTGAAACAGTAATACTTGTGTTGGCTCAAGCCTCTTTGTTTGGTGTACTTTGTTAAGGCAGCCTCAGAAACCAACCCATGACCCTAAGGTGAGGGAGCGGCTATAACTCTGAGAGACTGGGAAGGGGAACTGGAACCTGAAAGTCTCTGTCTGTCTCTCTCTGTTTTCCTTGTGCTTTTTCTCTTTCCCACTGCAGACCATCTTCTCTGCCTCTGTGACGAACATTCTCCAGGGTCATTTCTTGTCGTTTCTTGGTTCAGGTAAGCAAGACCTAGGCTATAAGTAGACTGAGGTAGCCCTTATCCACTTCACCGCTAAAGGATAGTATTAGGATTGGCCGAAGCAGAGACTTTGGAAAGATGGCAGAGCGATGAACAGCAGAGATTTGGTGTCTAGATACCGCAATACAGCAACACAAGAAAGAGAAGAAGGAGGGAAGTGGGTCCCTGGGACCCAGCAAAGATCTGAAGGAAGAAGTGTTGAAGCCCACAGAGAGCAAAGAGAGAGATTCCAACAGGGCAGAAGGAGGGGCAGGTAGTGCTTCCTACTGAAGCTGAATTCACTGTGTGGGAGGGGCAGCTGGACCCTGCAGACACAGCAACAACTGGTGATCCCAGAGGCCTCCGTGAAGAAGTGTAGCAGCAGATGCAGCACACTGCAGGGCTGGCGAGTTATTTGGGCTCAGCTATCCCCCAGGAGAAGGCAGTTGGCCAGCTGAGCTCGGAACTCAGAGTAGTTGCAACTGGCCATCTAATGGCCCCAGTGGCGGGGTGAGCAGAAGGGAGTTCAGCTGGCAGAAGGTCGAGGAGCTGAATTCAAGCTGGCAGGAGGCACATGGGGTGTTGCAGGCTGAAAAAAGTGGCTTCCAGCCTCCCACCCAGAAAGCAGTCTTCAGTGGAACTAAAGTTATGGGCTTGCTGGGATTGTCCACTGCCCAGCATAAATCTATAGCTGGGTTGCTGGGGTTGGTTAATCAACCCAGATCTAGGCTCTACCTGCCTACCCTAACAATGAGCAGAGACACACCCAGAAGTGGGTTTTTCTCTTTTATCCTTGTTTGTTTTTTGTTTGTTCTTGTTTTTATATGCATGTGAACACTGTCTTTAGTTTTCTTGTTATTTTGTTCTGTTCTTGTTTTTATTTCTTCCTTCTCTTTCCCTCCTGCCTTCTTCACCACTTTCCCAAAGTTCATGTAATCCTCCTTTGTCCTCACATCTTGCTTCTAACCCCTTTCTCTTTTTCTATTTCTCTATTTTCCCCCTAACCTCTTAAATTTTCTTCCCTGAGGGTAAAATCACTATATTGAGGGCTTATTTACTTCATGCAGTTTCATGTGATTTACTTCATGCAATTATTTACTTCATGTGATTTCCTGGTTTGTTTTAGATTTTGTTCTATAACCACAAAAAGTTCATAACATTAAAGGTGACAAATAGTTACCACAGCTTGTGATTTAAAAGGCTGTGTTTGATGCTATTGTTATTGCTGGTTGTGCTACTTTATCCAAGGTGACATAATTGTTCTAATCAGTCGGTCTTCCTAGTATTCCAAGACTTCGATGGCCTCAAGGTCATAAACAATATTATAGGCCAGTGCCAAAGAATAAGGGGCCTGGCCAAAGAGGCATCAGCTTCTCATCCCCAGTAAACTGAAGAGTAGGATCTTACAACAGACTCAAACCTCCAAAACCAGCTACACCTGGAAGACATCTCTGAGATGTAGTCCTTCCATAAGAGTTCTAAATACTAGCAATAAAGCTATTTTCCATAGGTAATTTACAAGCATCAACCCAGAAATTAAACTAAAAAAAATAGACAATGAGAAGACACAGAAGCAAACCTGCTATGACCCCTTTGGGCAGCTGTCTGCACAGCTGGTCCAATTCTTCCCATCTGTAATGAAAATACACACCTTATAGTTAAGGTGCTGATAGGTTTGGGGAAAGAGAATGACAGGGGTTAACCAAATCTGAAGAAAATGTGCAGATCATTGGCTCGAAAGGAAGATAAATGCCTCCAGCAGTGCTGCCAGAATCCTTAGCTTTAAAATGTCCAAATTAGTCATAACTGGTCATGTTTTATAAGCAGAGAAGCAATTCTATTGTGTATTACTCACATGAAGCATGACTAACTCATGAGGATGGATAAGAACAATCTGTTGCTATTTGATAGAATGGTCTCAAAATGAGAAGAGGAAAACAAATAAATGAGACTAAGCAGTGGTTTCACTCTTAACTGCATCGGTTTCCCACAGATTGATGTGAGGAGGCAGGGTAACCATCTGGGATGGCCTAAGAGCATCCCGTAAGGGTTCAATGTGACCATGTGAGAGTGGTGGCATCATGAAGAGTCAGGACCTAGTAGAAGATAATTAGGTGACCAAGGGCACGGCTCTCAAAAACACCTACTTTAATTCTGGCCTTTTGAAATGAGTTAGTTCCTGCGGGAGCAGGGTACTTTAAGAGAGCACGCAGAGCTGACTCCTGAATCTTTCTGGTTTCCTCTTAAGCTGTGATCACTCTTGCATGTGATCCTACCACTGTGACATCATCTATCACAGACCTCAGAGGTGAGGTGTCACTACTACCACTAAAACTAATCAAGTCAAAAGTTAACATATAAACTCTCCAGCTTCCTATCTTGACCGTGGTGAGCTAAGAGTAGGGATGGAGCGATTCCATCCCAGTTAACAGAACCAAAAAAAAAACTAGACTGCCTTTGACAGCTACAGAAAAGTTTTATAGAGGTCAGTCACAGCAAACTGAAAAACACTGTTACTCCACATCAGGAATATTGTTTGCTGAGCAAAGTTCTTAAGGGGTTTTGTTGACCCGGCAGAGGTGCACGAGTGAATAGAGTGACTTTATTTGCCATTCCAATCCTCTGCCCTTTGACCATTCACATTAATCTGAAGACCTTTTTTTGGTTCATGACCTGTAATCAGAGCAAAGTGGCAACAGGTCTATAGTTTTTTTTGGGGGGGCGAGTCTTTTTGAGACAGGGTCTTGCTGTGCAGTTCAGGTTGGACTTGAGCTGAGCTCACTTTATAGCCCAGGCTGGTCTTAAACTTGCAACAATCCTCCTGCCTCAGCTTCCCAAGTAGTTAGGTCTATAGTTCTTGATATAAGGGGTTAGAATCCTTTCTCTCTTACCATCTCTGTTCTTATTCTACTATGCTCTTAGACTTTTCCAGGATTCTCAGGATGTCTGTTTTCATGACAAGATCTTCTCCATTGTTCTCATGAAGGCTAGAGGAGGCTAGTTATACATCTCCAACTCTTTTTTACCTGAGAATCAGCCAACGTCTTTGCCTGAACCTGGAAATGTGTTCCATGAACATGGTGCCACCCAAACTGTGCACAGTACAGAGTTCCTGTAGAGGAGGCAATGAACCAAACCCTTGCTCTTCTGCTGGACTAGAACATTCAGCTCCTCAAACTGGAAGTTGCCGCCATGTGCCTTTCCAATAGCCCACCACGTGGCCGACATCTTTGGTCTCACTAGCCACGTGTACTGGGCCCGAAATGGTGGCAGTAGCCATGGCTATTCCATCCTGGAAGCCGCTCTATTCTGATAGACTCCTTTGTTAATATTTTCAAATTTTCTTTATATTTACGTAAACGTATTAGACATGTATTTTCCCCAATAATTCAGTGTCTAGATTCTACACAGGTCTATTTCTGCTGTTTGCTATCTCTGCTGATTTGTGCATTATACCTAGTTTTCTTTTGTGTTTTGTGATAAAAATAAATAAATTAATAAACTGTTACTTTTTGGAACTTTGTTGTGTGTGTGTCTTTTTTGAGACAGGGTCTCACTATCGGTTCAGACTGGCCTTGAACTTTGTAGCCCAGGCTGGTTTTGAGTTTGCTATGTTCTTCCTGCCTCAGCTTCCTGAGTGCTGGGATTACATGGGCGTGCCACCATGTTTGGCGTGTCTTTTGGAATTTTGTCTTCTAAAAATGTTTTCAGTGTGATTTGATGGTATCTTTCTTCAGAGAGGATTGGTGTTTGTTTCTCCTGCTTGATACTTGTTTAATAAAATGCTCAGCTGGGGATTTCTTGGACCTCAGATGTGTATGTTTGTGCTGTTTCTGCTTGAAGCGAGCAGTTTCTGGATAGGAATATTTGTGGAAATCCTTATTTCTTTTCTACCCAGAGCTGGGACCAAGACAGACCAGCATCCTTCTTTTCTGTGGTGCTGCCTGAGCCTGCCGTCTTGTGACTGCCTCCTCTGTGGAGCTGAGGTGTCTCTCGCTCCCTGCATGGCGGTCCACTCTGAAACTCTACATTACTCTGTGTAGCTCTTCAGCCTCTATCTGCTTTGCTCTTTGTGTATGTCTCTGAATTCATGCTTCATAGTTAGAATTTTCCTGATTTTCTTAATTTTCCTCTAATTTAAAAGGAATTTTTTTCATTTTTATTTTTCAAATTGTAATTTAATTTAATTTTTTGGTACTGGGAATTGAACTCAGAACCTTGCACTTAACAGGCAGGTACTGTGCTGCTGAGCTGTAATCCTGGCTCTCTTTAAAATCCATTTTTTGTTTGTTTGGTTTTTTGTACTGGGGATTGAATTCACAATCTCATGCCAGCCCTTAAGATAGATAGATAGACTGGAACATGTACTCAGTGATACAATAAAAATATGACACCATGGAAGCTAGATCGTAAACGGCCAGACCTTTAGATAGACATCGTGAATATCTAACTACCATTTAGATATGCATCTAACTGCCAGATAGATATGTATCTAACTGCCATTTAGATATGCATCTAACTGCTAGATAGATATATATCTAACTACCAGATAGCTAAGTGGATCATGTACTCCATGATGTCATAAAAATATGACACCATGGAAGCTAGATCTAACAGCTGATAAATACCAAAAAAATTAAGAATCATATGGAACAGTTACAATATGACACCAAAGGTATAAAAAATTATTCCCCAAAATCATAGCAGAAATTTTTCCAAATATAGGTGTGGTGGGCTGACAACTTGTAACAACCAGCTGAACTGAATCAGCGTGGTGCTGCATGCAGATGGCCCACCTGAGGATTGCTGCCAATGGCATATAGAGGACAGCTGGAGAGGAAGAGGTGGTGGCGTTGGTTTTCCTGTTGTCATTGGTCCTCGTGGAGGAGCTTATTGGGCTTCTTTCCTGATCTGAACTTGGCTGTGCTCATCACCAGAGGAGCTCAGGAGCTTGTTGTCAATGGGAATGGCTGTAGTTCACTTTGGGGGAGCCCTGGCCCTTCCCTTGAGCATCATTTCCTGGCTCCAGAGGAGAAGGTGGTGTGCTATTCAGTCTCCACACTGGCTTCCTGGTATGAACTTGGCTGTTCTCATCAATGGAGAAGCTCAGGACCTCGTTGCTAAGGATGGCTGTGGTACTTTTTGGGGGAGCCCTGGTCCTTATTATGAGTATCACTTCCTGGCTCCAGTGCAGCACCCTCAACCTACTGGCACAGCTCCTTCATCCCGCTGACACATACTTTCTAGCATCCACCACTGCCCTTTGGGACTTCCCAGCACAGATCCATGAAACACTCGCATGAGACATTGCCATGGGCTCTAGGCCTCCACTGGACTCATTCATGCAGGACGTGGCCGTGGGATCTGGGCCCTTAGCTGAATTCTTTGGGGTTGTTAGTACATGGGCAGATTTCCTGCACTTCATGTGTTTGACTCTTTGGTGACTATTATAAAATAATTCTATAAATTATGTGTCCTGTATTAAATTGTTTTCCTTGTAAGCCCTGACTACAACAGGGAGAGACTTCACTATACACATAAATGAGGCCTATAAAACCTGAAATAGCTGTGATTAGAAAAGAGGTTCTTTTCTGATGCAGAGAAGCAGAATCTCTCTGTTATGTATCACTGTCGAACTTTCAAAAATTCAGCACAAAGAGGAAATACTAAAAACTGAGAAAAATGTCAAATAACCTATAAAGACAAGCCTATGAGAATAATGGCTGATTTCACAAACTTTAGAGACTAGGAGAGATTGGAACAAAATGCTTTAAACCCTAAAAGAAAGACAACTGCCAACTCAGATTACTATATCCTGTAGAATTATCCTTCAAACTAGAAGAAAAAATAAAGGCTCTCCATGACAACAAGAACCTAAGGAAATTTGTGACCACTAAATCAGTTACTGAAAGTGCCTAAATCCTGGAGACAAGCAAGGCAGACATAACAAAAAACCAAAATGAAAGAATATATCTAACTGGGGAGAGTAATTAAAAGAAAACCTAAAGGAATCAGCACTGGAAAAATAATGCAAGGATAGGGTTCAGAAAATACTTTTCAGTACTAACACTCAATATCAGTGGTCTTAATTCCTCAATCAGAAGACAGACATGGATTACATAGATTGGATCAAAATATGAAACCTAACCATACCTTGACTGTAAGAGACCTACATTCCCCTAAAAGAAATTTATAAGATAAAATTGAAAGAAAGGAAAAATGATACTCTGTGCAACAAAAGCCAGAAAGACTTGCTCTCCTATTTTCAGACAAAGTGGATTTCAAGCCTAAACAAGTCAGAATGGACAAAGATCACTAGATACTGGTAAAGAGAACAATTAGGAACAGTTACAACTACACACACACACACACACACACACACACACACACACAGGGGCACACACCGCACAGAATTTTGGCAACTTTCTTTCTTTCTTTTTGAGACAAGGTTTCACTATGTAGCCCAGACTGGCCCTGAACTTTCAGTGATCCTCCTACCTCAGCCTCCAGAGTGCTGGGATTACAGGCACATGGTACCACACCTGATTTGGCACATCCAATTCGATAAAACAAAAACTACTAGTATAAAAGAATAGACAACAATATAATTATAGTGGAGGGCTTCATCATGCATAACACATAGTATTAGTGCCTTCATTTTCCTCTTAAGTGCGTAGTATGTGTATATATATATATATATATTTATTTATTTATAAAGTAATTTATTATCAGTATTTAATAACAACTGATTTTATTTATTTATTTATTTATTGCAATACTGGGGATTGAACCTGGAGTCTTATATCTACTAACCAAGTGTTCTATCACTGAATCATATCCTAAATCCTAGTGGAAAACTTTAATACCCACTGTCAAAAATATATCAACCAAAACAAAACAAAAAAACCCAAAAACACCAAAGCAATATCAGCGCTGAACCACACTATCAAGAAAATGGACTTAACAGATACCTACAACTGTCTCATTCTAACAGCAGCAGCATACACATTTTTCTTATCAGCACATAGAACTTTCTTCAACAACAACAAAAAAAACCCATATCATGTCATAGAACATGCTTAATTAAACACAAAATGTTGAAGTAATATCTCACAACCTTCCATATCATAAGGGAATGAAACTAGAAATCAACACCAAACCATATCACAGGAGCTGGCAAACAGTTAAAGATTAAATAATATACTCTGGATTAATCAATGAATCACAGAAAAAACCAAAGAGCATATTTAAAAGTTTTTAGAATCAAATGACAATGGCAGCACAATATACCAAAACCTGTGGGACACAATGAAATCAGTTCTAAGAGGTAAGCTTATAGCTGTGAATGCCCACATTACAAAAAAGAGTAAACATAAATAAATTACCTAATGATACACCCCAAGGTCCTAGAAAAACAAGAGCAATTCAAATCCAAAACCTGTAGAAAGAAAGAAATCATAAAGATCAGAGCAGAAATTAATAAAATACAAAGCAAAATATAAAGAATCAATGAAGCAGAGTTGGTAATTTGATAGGCTGAACAAGATCAGTAGCCCTAGCCAGATTTTCCAAAAGAAGACAATTAGAAAGTTCAGAATTAATTAGAAATCAAAAAGTCAAAATCACAATGGACATTGCCAAAATCTAGAGAATTGTAAGAAACTATTTCAAAAACTTACAGCACCTGCCTGGAAGCTCAAGGTCCTGAATTTGTTTCACAGTATCCCTCCCCCGAATTCATGTCCAAGAAATTGGAGAATCTAGAAAAAAATGAGTGAATTCCAGATACTTGTGAATTATCAAAATTAAACCAAGAAGCTCTAAAGCCCTGTGGAGTCCAATAACAGGCAATGATACTGAGGCAGTAATGAAAACCCTACAACTAAGACAAGCCTAGGACCTGAGAGATTCACCACTAAATTCTACCAGAACTTTAGGGAAGAACTAGTGCCAATATACTTCAAACTCTCATGAAACCAAAGGACAGAAATACTGCCAAACTCATTCCTTGAGGATCCCATTACTCTGATACCAAAAAAACAGAGGACTCAACAATAGCAACAAAATACAGGCTAATTTACTTACCAAACAAAACCTTCAACAAGGAACTTGCGAGCAGAAGGCAACAAATCATTGAAAAGATTCGACATCACCCCAGGAGTGCAAGGGTGGTTCAATCAATAAATCAATAAATGTGATACGCTACTCAAACAGAAGTAAGGCTAAAAATCACATGATTATAGCAATAAATGCAAAAAGTCCTTTTAATACACCAACATTCATTCACGATAAAAGTCTTGACGACAATAGGTGTAGACAGACCTTACATTAAAATGATTAAACTCACTTATGACAAACCCACAACCAACATCATATTAAATGGGGAAAAACTGAAAATATTCCCTCTGAAATCAGGAACAAGGAGCTGGGGATGTAGCTTAGTGGCATAGCACCTTCCTGCCAAGCACAAGATCCCGAGTTCAATTCCTGGTACTCAAGAAAAAAATCAAGAACAAGGCAAAAAGTGTCCTCTCTGACCCACTCATGTTCAATGTGGTGCTCAAAACTTTAGCCAGAGCAATCAGGTAAGAAAAAGAATCAAAAGGGATTCTGACAAGAAAGGAGGAACCCTTATTTTCAGATGACATGATGTTTTGCATGGAAGACCCAAAGAACTCCACCCAAAGACTCAGAATCAATAAACAAATTTAACAAAGTGGAAGGACATAAAGTCCACAAAAAAATCAAATGTTTCTGTATACCAACAATGAACACACTGAAAAAGAAATAGGAAAACAATATCACTCATACTATAGTAGCTTTTAAAAAATTAAATACCTAAGAATTAGCCTAACCAAGGAAGTAAAGGCATCTATAACAAAAACTACAGTACTTTGAAAAAATAGACTGAAGAGGACATTAGAAAATGGACAGACAGTCCCTGTTCTTGGATAAGCAGAACCAATACAGTCAAAATGACCATAGGAAGAATGTACAGATTCAATGCAATTCCAGTCAAAATACCAACAGTATTCTTCATGGAACTAGAAAAAACCCTAAAATTTATATAGAATTAGAAGAGACCCAGAATAGCCAAAGCAGAAGACTGATATCTAGAATACAGAAAGAACTCAAATAAGTTACACTCTCCCAACATAAAATACACAATGAAGAAAACCAAGCAACTGAAAGGGATAAACACTGCTCTGAAGAAGACCTAAATGACTTCCTGGAAAACAAGGAGAGGTAAAATCCTATAGTGTTATCTTTCCTAAAATGCAATGGAGTGAGCAAACCAACCAGCATAGCTGCTATTGGAAACAGTAAAAAATACTCAAGCAACATCGAAATTTACAGAGTAAGCCTCTCAAATCTGACATAAAATTTAAGAGAAACAGAGACTTAAAGAATATAAGATTTAGAAATTTACATACTATTTGTCTTGGATTTTTAAAGTAGACAATCACATCATTTATCAGTAGTAACACTTTTCTTTCTCTTCCATCCCTCCTGTGTTTCATTCATCCGTGCTGTTTTTCTGTGCCATCTGGTAGAATCTAACAAAGAACTGGTAACATGAGCACCCTTTATCTTATTTGTAGCTTTAACAATATGGTTCTTTTTGCTGTATTTACTGGAAATTTCCTCAACTTTTATCTTCCTTCTACTAATTTACTCATTTTGGTTGGATATTTTTTATATTCTAATTTATTGATGTGTATTGTGCATTGTCAGGGGATTGCAAGGAAAACAATTACATTTAGGACATATAATTTGTAGTATTATTTATAATGGCCACCCAAGGAGCAAAATACAAAGAAAATATGAGAAATCTATCCACACACTAAAGACCTAGAAAATCCAGCTGAGGGTCTGAGTCTCATGACAATAACCTGCATGAGTTCATCTGAAAACCTACAGCCCGTGACAATGGCCCCTGAGAGTCCAAACTGAAGGTCTAGAGCCCACAACAGTGACTCACACAAGTCTTGTTTCACAGAGCTGAGCAAGGAAGGCCCAAAAGTCAGTGGTAAAACTAGAAAGTCTGTGCCAGTGGGATGAAGGGTCTGTGCTAGTAGGTTGAGGGTTCTGCACTGGAACCAAGAAGCAATGCTCAAAATAAAGCCAGAGAGCCCTTGAGAAGTCCCACAGCTGTCCTCAGCAACAATGAGGTCCCAGGTTGCTCCAAGGTCCCGAACTCCCACTGATGAGAACGGCTGAGTTCATATCAGGAAGCCAGTGTGACAAGCTTCTCCTGGAGATTGAACAGCACACAACTTTCCCTTCCAGAGCCAGGAAGTGATGCTCCAAGTAAGGACTAAATCTCCCCCAAAGAAACCACTGCCATTCTCAACAAGGTTCTGAGCTCCCTTGATGATGAGAACAGCCAAGTTCATATGAGGAAGCTCACTGAGATCCTCCAGGAGAACCGATGGCAACAGCAGAACCAACAGCATCAAACAACAGTATGGAGAACTCACAACACTTACTGCTCCAGTTCTCATGTGTGTTGTCAACAGTCCTCAGGTGGACCCCTCACTCAGCACCATCTGATCGAGCTCAGCTGGTGTTAAACTGACCACCAGTTTTAAATCCACTACATGAGTATTACACATAAGTAAATTAAATTCTTTATATTAAAAGAAATTTAAAAGTTAAAAAGAAATAATAGGAGAAAATTCCTGACAGCTGAATCACACAGACGTCTGCAAATTCCCTGCACAGTGGATCCCAGAACAGTCCCGTTCCAATAAATTTCAGAATATCATGTTGGAAATGAGATAATTAAGCATTCCCAGAGAGAATATTTTGACGGTAATCACAAAACAATGGAAACCAGATGTATAATTTCTAAATTATTATAAGAAACAAAATAACAGTAAATCACCAAACATCAGGAGAAAGGGCTGGGAGTATAGATCAGTGGCAGAGTTCTCGCATGGCATGTATGATGCCTTAGGTTTGTGCTCCAGCACTAACAAAAAACAAGAAATATGGTAGATAACATAGTACGTAGAAAACATGGAATTATGTGACAGGAAAAGTAAAAACATAGTAATACTTACAATAAATGTGGGTTTGGAAGATGGTAGAGTGGTTAGCTGCAGAGAAAACAGTCTCTCTGAAAGTCACCATCCAGCTGCTGGAATATAGCACTGTGAGGAAGATAAGAAGAAAGGAAATGGGTCGCCCAGTCTCAGGAAAAATCTGAAGTGAAGTGAAAAATCAGGAAACATCTTCAATGAAGAAGTCAGTAGCTGGTGACACCTTCACTGAGATGGGAACACTTCCGGAGGAGCTTTTTCTCCCTGGGGATGCACGGTCATGGTGACAGAGATGGCTGGTGACCCTGGAGGCCTCTGCAGAGAGAAGCAGTAGGGGAGGGGAGCAGCAGACATGGTGGGCTGCACAGGCTGGTGGTGAGCGCAGAGGATTTAGTCCTCCCATGGGAGAGAGCAATTCACTGGGAGCCGTCTTGGAGCCAGGCTGGCTGAGCTTGGAACCCAGAACTGCTGCTGGCTTCCTCCAGCAGCTCTGGCTGGGTGCAGAACCATGGAAGCTGCTTGTAGGGTGGCGAGCCCAGTGAGTCTGTTCTCAGGGCAGCCTGCTGAGATTACCCACTGCACTGCCATAAAGCAACTGCTGGCCTGTCGGGTTAGAGTGGCCCAATTTGGGACTCTGTCTCCACAGGCTGTCTACTAGTGAGACCAGAGAGAATCCAGGAAGTGAACTATTTGTCTTTTTCTCTCTTTTTTGTTTTTTGTTTTGCTTTGTTTTCATTTTCTCTTTCACCTTCATTGTTTATATATGGGTGTGAGAATGGTTTCTAACCTCTTTGTGGGTGTGGTTCTGTCCTGTTCTTCCTTTTATCTTTTCCATTTCTTTTCCTCCAGTCTTTTTTTAATTTTTATTTTAAAGAGAATATAAAACCAAGCAAAATAGAACAAAATAAAGCCAATCAAAACAAACCAGTGTGACACAGGACTTCAAAACAATAGGAAATCAACAGCGTGGCTACCATAGTGCCTCTTGTTGTCTTCAAAATCACTTCAGATACCTTCAGATGTAGTAAATCAAACAAAACAGAACCAAGTAGAACCAATGAATGCAAAACAATGAACACAACAAAGGACTTCAAGACAAAACAATAGTAAACCCAAAATGCCTGCCATAATATATCTGCCCATGCCACCAGACACAACAAAATCAAGCAAAACAAAACAAAATAAAACCCAACCCAACAAAACAATGAAAATGATGCAAGACTTCCAGACAAGATAACAGGGAATTAACAATGGCGCCCACCTTCAGGAGGAGATTCCCCCATAGGTGCCACATTGCATATTGTCATCCTCCCAATAGATGATTAGACTGCTGGTGTTAGATATACAAAATCAGTGAAACACTGACCACTAAAAGCACTGAGTTGTATTCTACCTCAATAGCTGTCATCACAGCCTGTGTTTCTCTGGAGCAGCCAGTTGCTTGGGAGCAGGGGTGGCTCTTCTTGTTTCTCATCTCACATGCCAGAAGGTACTGGTGTCTGGCTCTCCCCGCTGTGGCCCAGCCATGGTGCTGATTCTTGGTGACTTCTTGTTCTTTTCCCCCTTGGTCCTTGAATGGCACTGATCCCAGGAAAAGGCCTGGGCATGCTGTTCGTTTCCTTCAGGCTTCTGCACCAGAAGTCCCCAAGTTGGCATGATCCCCCTTTGTCTTCCACCTTTACTTCTAATCTCTTTCTCTTCCTCCACTTCTCTATTTTCTCCTTAATCCATTTTAAATTTTAACCCCAAGGGCAAATTGGAAACATTACAGACTTATATATTGCATATAATTATCTGGTTCAGTTTATATTTTGTTATATAATCACAAATCTAGTTCACATGGTTAAAAGTTGCAAATTGAGGTTTAGCTCAGTTTGTTGTTTTCTAGGCTGTGTTTGATGCTATTGGTACCACTACAGCCAAAACTGACATAATTGTTCTAAACAGCTGTTGGTCCTGATAATCCATGACTGAGATTAATTCAGGGTCACAGAAAACACTGTGGCACAGTGCCAAAAAACCAGGGAGTAGGTCAAACAAACAACAACTTCTCACCTCCAACAAAATGAAGAGGTAAGATCTTCCAACAGACTCAAAACCCAAAAACTAGCTACACCTGGAAAATACCTCAGAGAAGTAACCATCACCTAAGAGTCCTAAATAGTACCAATAAAGCAACCCACCACAGGCAATTTACAAGCATCACCCCAGAAATTAAACTAAAAAAAGAGAGAAAATAAAACAATCTACAGCCAGGCATATCATAGTCAAGATTCCAGAAATTCAACACAAGAATAGAATCCTAAAAGCTGTAAGGGAAAAGAAACAAATCACAAATTTCCTATGATAGGAAAGCCCATCAGAATCACAGCTGACTTCTTAGCACAAACTCTCAAGTCAAGGAGAGCTTGGAGTGAAGTGCTAAAGTTCTAAAGGAAAACAACTTTCAGCCCAGACTGATGTACCCCATAAAACTGTTTCAGAATTGGAGAAATAAGACATTTCCATGACAAAGAACATCTGAGGAAATTATGACCACTAAGCCAGCACTCCAGAATGTTTTGAAGGACATTCTAGAAAGAGATACTAAGGACTACAACTCCATGAACCCCAACAGAAGGAATCCACCAGGGAAGGCAAACAGTTAGAGGAAGGGGAATAGGTGAGGAGAGGGGAAGAACCAACAACAGGAAAATAATATAACAGGGATAAGTCAGTACATTTCAGTCATAACCGTCAATGTTAATGGTCTCAATTCACCAGTGAAAAGACACAGACTGGCAGAATGGACTAAAAAGCAAGATCCAACAATATGCTGCATACAAGAAACACATTTAATTCAAAAAGAAGTTCACAGACTGAAAATAAAAGGATGGAAAACAATACTCCATGTGACAGGAACCCAGGACAAAGGAAGAATAGCAGACAAAGTGAATTTCTTTTTTTTTAAATTTTATTTACAGAATTTTAAAAAAATAGTAAGAAATCACTAGTTGATAAATTACATACTATCTTCTTATATACTTGTTCAAGTTACAAAATTAAAGCATATAAAGTGGATAACAGTAATATGTACAATAGTATATCTCGTTTTCTTCATAATAGTTGTTTTTTCAATCAGGTACAGCAAAATCGAAGGAAACACCAAACTTATAAAAACAGAATATTGAATAGAGCAATACCATTAATTAGAACAGAGCAAAACAGTGATAAAAATATTTGCCTTTAGAGAGATGGCAGAATGAAATCCTCCTTATTTGCTATATTGCATATAATCAAACTTGCAAGAGATGCTTGGATCTCTGGCTCTCACTTGCTAACAGGGTGGGGGGGCACAGATATGGATGTTTCATTCTTAGCCTGCACACCGGTTAGGCTCACAGCCACCTACCAGAGCTGTGAGCTGGCTGCTTGTTTTCCCAGCACCACAAGTTCCAACATGGCTCCTCAGAGCTTAGGAAATGCCAATGGTTCTCACCATGGAGTGGCCACGGCTTGTCAGGCCACAGACACTTACCAGAGTGGTGAGCTGGCTGCTTCTTTTCCCAGCACCCCAAGTTTCAACATGGCATGGATATCAGGAAATGCTGATGGTTCTCACCATGGAGTGGCCGCGGCTTGTCAGGCCACAGCCACTTACCAGAGCTTCGAGTTAGCTCGATCCTGGCTATTCTTTCTGGTGTGAGATGGAATCTCAAAATCTCAGTGTGGTTTTAAATTACATTTCTCTAATGACCAATGATGCTTGACATTTTTTTTTTCATGTATTTATGTGCCATTTGTGTTTCTTCAGCTGAGAAATATGTATTCATTTCAGATGCCTATTTTTGGATTGGGTCTTTGAATTTTGGGGTATGATTTTTTTAAATTCTTTATATGTGGGCCAGGAATTTAGCTCAGTGGCGTAAGTGCCTATCTGGTAAGCATGAGGTCCTGTGTTTGATCCCTGGTACCACCAAAAAAAAATTCTTTATATATTCTAGATAGAAGTCCTTTATCTGAGGGACAGTTGACTAAGATTTTTCCCAATTCATGGATTTTCTTTTTATTTTATTGGAGATTTCTTTTGACATGCAAAAACTTTTTAATCAGATGAGATCCCAGTTATTGATTCTGGGAATTATTTCCCGTGCAGTTTGATTTTTGTTCATGAATTCCCTGCCAATCCCTATGTCTTCAAGATTTCTACCTACTTTGTCTTCCAGTAGATCTAGTGTTTCTGTTTTAATAGTTAGATATTTTATCCATTTGGACTTTAGTTTAGTACATGGTGACAGGCATGGGTCTAGTTTTAGTTTTCAGTACTTAGAAAGACAGTTTTTCCAGCACCACTTATGAAAGAGGCTGTCTTTCTTCCAGTGAATATGTTTGGCCCCTTTATCAAAGATAAGGTGGCTGAGTGTGTTTGTAGTTGTGGTTGTATCTTCTAATCTATTCCATTGATCTTCAGGTCTGTTTTTATTACAGTAGCTTTGTAGCATAACTTCAAGGCAGGGATTGTGATTCCTCGTGTCTTGCCTTTGTTTCCCAGAATTGCCTTTGCTATTCTAGGTCTCTTCTGGTTCCAGATGAATTTTAGGAGTGATTTCTCTAGATCTGTGAGCTATGATAATGGTATTTTCATTGGAATTGCATTAAATCTATATAACAATTTTGGGAGAATGGCCATTTTCACAATGTTCGTTCTTCCTATCTAAGAACAAAGAATGTCTTTCCATTTTCTGAGATCCTCTTCTATTTCTTTTTTCAGAATATTGTAATTTTCACTGAATAGATCTTTTGTTTCCTTTGTTAGATTGATTCCTAAGTATTTAATTTCTTTGGATGCCATTGTGAAGGGTGTGGCTTCTCTTATTTCTCTTACAGTGAGTTTGTTGTTTATGGAGAGGAATGCTACTGATATTTGAGTGTTGACTTTGCATCCAGCTACATTACTTAATTTGGTTATTATACCTAGGAGTCTTTCAATGGAGTTTTGGGGGTCTTCTATGGAGTATTATGTCATCTAAAAATAATGATAATTTAACTTCTGTTCCTATCCTTATTCCTTATATTTCTCTCTCTTTTCTAATTGCTCTGGACAATATTTCCAGCACTATATGGAATAGGAGTGGTGATAATGGACATCCTTGTCTTATTCCTGATTTTAGAGTAAAAGCTTTCAGTTTTTGACTATTTAATATGATGCTGGCTGCTGGTTTGTCATAGATGGCTTTTATCATATTGAGGTAAAGACTATTCCAATTTTCTGTAAGGTTATCATAAATAAGTGTTGGACCTTATCAAAAGCTTTTTCTCCATCCATAGAAATGATCATGTGATTATTATTTCTGGCTCTATTGATATGGTGTATTACATTTATTGAGTTGCTATGTTGAAACATCCCTGCATTCCCGATATGAATCTCACTTGGTTGTGGTGTATAATCTTCTTGATGATTTGCTGCATTCTGTTGCCAGTATTTTATTAAAAATTTTTGCATCTATGTTCATTAGGGAGGTTGGGCTGTAGTCCTCTTTTTTGGTTGGATCTTTCTCTGGTTTTTGTATTAGGGTAATACTTGCTTTCAGGAATGAGTTAGGGAAAATTGCTCCCTTTTCAATTTCATTGAAGAGTTTGAGGAGTGTTGGCATTGTCTTCCTTGAATTTCTTGTAGAATTCAGCTGTGAATACATCAGGACCTGGGCTTTTCTTTGTTGAATAAGGTTTTAATTAATTTTTCAATTTCATTAATTGAAATTGAGTTATTCAGCAGTTTTACATCTTCTTGACCCAGCTTTGGTAATTCATATGTTTCTAGGAATCTGTCCATTTCTTCTGTGTCATCAAACCTATGAGAGTAAAGGTTTTTGAAGCAGAGATTGATGATCTTCTGTGTTTCCACAGGGTCTGTAGTGGTTTCACCCTTTTCATTCCTTATTGCTTGAATTTCAGTTTTTTCTTTCCGTTTTAAAATAAGGTTGGATAAAGGCTTATCAATTTTATTTATTTATATATTTATTTATTTGGTAGTGGGAATCAAACTCACAACCTTGCACTTCCCAGGCAGGCACTTAAGCCACTAAGCTAAATCCCCAGCCCATCGATTTTATTTATTCTTTCAAAGAACCAACTCTTTGATTCATTAATTCTTTGTATTGTTACTTAGTCTCTATTGCATTAATTTCTGCTCTGATGTTTATAATTTCTGCCCTTCTTTTGGCTTTGGGCTTGACTTGCTCTTCTTTTTCTAGATGTTTGAGATGTAGCATCAGGTTATTTATTTGAGTTCATTCTGTTTGAGTTCATTCATACTGTAATAAAATCAACATGGTACTGGAATAAAAACAGAATGTGGGAATTCATCACAATGAGTTTCCCTCTGAGGCCTAATTTCATTGCATTCCACAGGTTCCAGTAAGTTCTATTTGTATTTTCATTTGCTTGTAGATTTTGTTTAATTTCTTCTTTAATTTCCTCTGTGACCCATTGATAGTTTGGGAGTGTATTATTTAATTTCCATGTGTTTACAGAGTTTTTGCTGTTTCTTTTGTCATTAATTTCTAGTTTCATGGCACTATGATCAGATAATATGCATGGGATAATTTCATTTATTTTGCATTTACTTAAGCACATTCTGTGGGCTAGTATATGGTCTATTTTAGAGAATGTCCCATGTGAAGCTGAGAAGAATGTATATTCTGATGTTGTTGGGTGGAACACTGTACATGTCTGCTAAGTACACTTGTTCACAAATGTGATTCAATTCTGTTATTTATTGGCTGATTTTCTGTCTAGTTGATCTATCCCTTTGCATCAGTGGGTGTTAAGGTCTCCCATTACAATGGTGTTATTGCTTGTTTGAGTTTTCATTTCTATTAATATTTGTTTTACATAGCTGAGTGTTCTTGTATTTGGTGTATATATATTTAAAATTGTTATTTCTTCCTCTTGAGGTTGTCCCCTATCTAGTATGTAGTAACCTTCTTTATCTCTTCTGATCATTCTTGGTTTTAAGTTCATGTCATCTGCAAACAGTACAGCTACCAGGCTTTTTGGGGGGTACCTGTTGCATGAAGTATTGTTTTCTATCCTTTGACTTTCAGTGTATGAATTTCCTTTTGAGTTAGATGGGTTTCTTGTATACAGCATATGATTGGATGTTGTTTCTTGACCTATTCTGCCAGTCTGTTTCTTTTAATTGGTGAACTGAGGTCATTTACATTAATGGTTAAAACTGATATATGTTGGCTCATGTTATATATCTGCTGTTGGCTCTTTACCTTTCCCCTCTGTTTAATTGTCTGCCCTGTTTAGTGGCTTTTTTTCTGTTGGTGTTCGTGGAGTTGTAGTTATTTTTATGTCTATCTAGAATGTCTGCAGGGTTGGTTTGGTAGTCATGAAGTTCTTCAGCTGTTCTTTGTCATGGAAGTATCTTATTTCCCCATCAACTTTGAAGGACAGTTTTGCAGGGTACATCAATCTGGGTTGGAAGTCATTTTCCTTTAGGATTTGAAATACTTCACTCCATGCTCTTCTTGACTTCATTGTTTGTGTTGAGAAGTCTGCTGTGATTCTCATGGGCTTTTTTAATAGATCATCTGTCTCTTCTCTCTAACAGCTTTTAATATTCTGGTCTTATGTTGAATTTCTGGGACATTGATTATTATATGTCTGGGTGTAGATTTATTTTGGTTATGGATAATTGGAGTTCTGTATGTTTCACTTATATGTATGTCAGTTTCCTTTCCCATGTTTGGGAAATTTTCTGCTATTACTTCTGTAAATAGTCTTTTGATCTCATTTGTGTTGTCACCTTTTTCATTTACACCTATCAATCTTATATTGTTTTTCTTTGCACCATCTTGCAACTGTTGAATTGTTATTTCCTGATTCCTTTGTATTTTTAAAAGATCTTTCCTTTCTTGTTCACTAATTGTAACCTTGTCTTTGAGGTCTGAAAGTCTATCTTCACTTTCATTCAGGTAGTTTTGCTTTTGATGGAATTTTTGATTTCCTAGATATCTCTCTTTGAATCTGTTTCATGCATTCTATTGCTTTCTTATATTGGTTCATGCAAGGTTTCCATCTTTTTGCAGTGCCCCTTGATTGTTTTAACTATGTCTTCTTTAGATGTGTTCTGCATTTCTTTTATTATGTTTATCATCTCTTGTTTTACCTGGGAGATTATTTCTGACCTGAGTTCCTTTACAGATTCATGGAGTTGCTTCTTTACTTCAGTTGCTATCATTTCAGAAGTTTCAGATGTATGGCTTCATTTTCTTCTATGTCCATGTTTCCTAGGGTTGCTTGGGATGGGCTGGAGGTTTGAGATTGCATTTTGCTCTTTCATTTTGTCATTTTGGTGAATTCCCCTGGAGAAGCTGAATGCAAGGTCTTAACTACTTCCTGGATTGAGGATGTCTGTCAGTACTACAAAGAGTTTCCCCAGTTAAGTGGAGGTCGTTAGTCAGGCCCTACCAGGTCCCTAGTGGTACTTGAAGGCTCCTCAAATGTAGGCAATATGCTGGGCAGGCCTTCAACACACCCCACATGGTACTGTGAAGCTCCCTGGCTGTGTGAGGTTGCTGAACTGGACTCTACTAGGTTCTGAGTGGCATACCAAGGCTGAGCAGCTGATGGAGTATGCTGTGCAGCCTTCAGCTCATGCCACATGGTGCACCGCACAGCTTGGGGTGACTGGGCAGGGCCCTACCAGGTTCCAAGCCAGGTGCCAAGGTCACACGGTTGGGTGGGGTTTGCTGTGCACCACCGAGCTCAGCCAATTCCCTGGCCACTTGGGGTTGCTTGGAAGGCAAGGATAAATGTTTCATTGTTTCTCTCATATAAGAAACCCAAAATATAAATAACTTAAAGAGAAAAGTAAAAGAGAAATGATAGGAAATAGAGGTAGAGTTTATAGATCTTCAGAAGGGAAGAGGAGAAAGGACGTGGAAGGGGATGTAAAACTGATCACAATGCAGCAAGTACATGTGGGACTGGTTGTATTATGTTTTGTAGACACTTATTTAGACATTATTTTAGAATTGATTTGTGTATTTTTGGAGCCCATTAACTCTATCGTATCTTAAGCACTTTTGTAAGCACATGGAAAATTTTATCCCTAAACCCTATATAATAAGTGACTAAGTCACTTCTCCTTAAAAACAGCAAGGAAATAAACTCAGAAGCCATAAGCAACCTGAGAACAGCCAGGCTTTATATATTGGACCTCAGGCATGGTCTTATCCCACCTTGCTGTTAAGTGTTCTCAGCATTCACTGTGTGCTGAAACATCTGCTCTTGAGCCTTCACCTTACCTTCCCACTCCCAGCTGCCTAGTAAGGTAAAGTGATAAATCAGGGTGCCCCTCTTAGGCACCTGCTGATGAAGTACCTAAGGCTTCACCTCACTTTTTCGTGGACCTATGTAAGTGGAACTTTCCTCCAGGTGAAACGACGCCACCACACTATCACAAATGTATTTTAAACTAGGGTCAGTTCCATTGTGAGGGATTCCTGGGTAGGAATCAAAGAAAGAGCTATGATGAGCACAGGTGATGAAAGCAGCAGAAATATTTGAGTAGCAGCAGCCATCTCTAGGCCCAGTGGTGGCAGGCAGCTGCCAGCAGCGACATCTAGTGTCTAAGGAGTGGCTTCAGCAATCCATTTAGATGTGTGGCAGTCTGTGCTTTTGCCAAATCTAGTTCTGCAGCCTTCTTGGTGATTTTGTGAGCTACCCAATATCCTTTAATAAACAATTTATTTCCTTAAATAAGTCAGGGTAACTATCTAGGGCCTCCAACTGAGAACATTGACATAAATGTTAACAAAGTTCTAGAACCAAAATATGCTAGATAAAATACATTTGGGCAGGGACTGGACTTTCATTAGAAACCTGGGAGTCAGATCTTCCAGATAAACACTCTGCATGTAACAAGGATGGGGAGGTGGAGGTGGTGACAGTGGAAGGGGGTGAGACTGCACTGAAAGCGCCAGTAGAGGCGGATTTGGCAGATGAGGTACCTGGAGATTCATTGCGGGTGAGATTCCCACCCCTTCCCTAAGCCATGGCTCCAACCTAGTTTCAGCCTCAGCTGCCTCATGTGTGCCAACCCCAACCCCATCACCAGCTTCCAATAGCCAAGTTCTTGCCCATCCATGTCCAAGGATACAAGGCTTAGGGGACACAGGTCAGTTCCTAGTCTAGCAACTGGTCATCCAAGCAAACTTTTTCTATGCACAGTGAGCCCACATTCATCCTGCTGTGTTACCCATCTTGATGGATGTGTTTCCATGACCCTGAATCACAAACCCAAACTCTTTGAGTCCTCGTCACCTTCCCAGGTCATGTTTGTCTGACACTTTTCCAGCCCCTGAGTATGGACTTTGAGATCTGTGTTGACTTCCCAGTGGGCTGATCTCGGGGTGAGCTGGGGAAGGGAAGGGCTTGGAGGGGGCATTCAGGGATAGGAGGTAGCTCTGTTAGATCTCAGCAGCCAAGATCAACCGAGCCACACTGGAAATGTTGATCTTTTTGAGTTCCTGAAACACAGCCATGTTCCTGTTGGAAACACTGTCCATCCTCACCCACCCCTCCCATCTCTGTCCATCTTTTGCAGAGCAAGCACCCTGGTGAGTTTGCCTAGGAATAGCTGGGCTCAGTCCAGGGCTCTGTGAGGGCAAACTCTAGAGATAACAAGAACCTCCAGCAGGCACTCCCATGAGAAAACTTCACAGCCATTTTAGAGCGTATGAATGGAGGCACACACCATTCATGTCATGTCCCCCCCCCAAAAAAAATCATGGCCATGCAGCACTGGGCCTGTCTTATGATCTCCTAAAGACACTACCTTAGCATCTGCTTTGGGGGTTTCTCCTCATCTGCCATTACTAACCTGGTTCATCAGCAACTCCAGTGACTCCTTGTTGTGATATCATTCACAAGCCACAGAATGCCAGTCACCAGGTCCCCTCACTCAACATCTCCTTTGTCTGGTGTTTCTCTCTTTTGGCCATTCATCACTCACCTTTGGCATCTTTGGGTGTAAAAGACCCAGAGATCAATAATGCAACATGCCATCTCCAGGGCCCCTGGGGCAGGAACAACACAGAGGATGGACAGTTTCACTGGAGGCTAACAGTGCTCTAAGTGAGGTTAATGTAGACAGGTATGAGCTGGTGTGGTCAGAGATACTTCCCAAAGGCGGTGGCCCTGCTGGTGGCCTTCTGTCATCCCTAATGGCACTGTGGCAAGGAAACAAAAACCTTGGGACCAATATGTACATATGGCTGTAGAGTTATGTTTGATCTTATGATTCAAGGAGACAGTGGTGATTTGTCTACTTGCAGCATAATAGGTTAGCTAGTCAAAGTATCACTGCCCTAGGAAAACATGCGTCAGAGATTTTAATAAGCCAGGTACAGTGTTGTATGCCTGCTATTCAGGAGCTAAAGCAGGAGGGTTGCTTGAGCCCAGGAATTCCAGACTAGCCCAGGCAACATGGTGAAACCCTGACTCAAAAGTTAATTAACTCACTAATATTGTTATAAAGTAAAATGTAAAACTCCAGGTGAATTTTCTACATAAAGGGATAATTCAAGGAGTTTTCCTACACACAAGGCCTGTCACCTAGATTGTCCTAACCTCTCCAAATGTGGCCTCAGTCCTTGTGTCTAGCTTCCAGTATTAGTAAACCGCATTTCAGAGGAAATGTGGGGAAAATATCAGTATCTGGAAAGACCCCTAAATTCTTTTGCTTGGCCTCCAAATCCTTTCTGTTTGGATCTTCTTCCTAATAATATCATCATCCTGCATTATTCTCCCACCCACTCTGTTCTTACACAGCGACTATTCACAGCTCCACAAATAATAAGCAATATACTAAGCTACCTTATCCCTATGTGATTCTCTACAAGCTGCTCCCTCTCCCTAAAATGCCCCTGCCCACTCATCCAATGGGCAAACTCCTACTCAGCCTTCAAAACCCTGCTCGGGGGATGCCTCTTCTACGAAGCCTCCCAGCAGGCCTAAATCAGGTAGGGCAGTTCTTCCCTACCGTGCATGCATCCTTTGCATTGCTCGGTGATTTCTTTTCTTTATGTGACTTATTCTGTAATTTAATTGTGGGGGCTGAAACAAGAGAGATTGTATCTTATTCATATTTATAATTCTAAGCATGGTACCAGGCAGTATAGGTATCTACAGTATAAATATTTTGTATAAAAAATGAATAAAACTTATTTTCACTTTTTTATTCTGCTTTATTTTTAGAGTCAAGATAAGGAAACCAGTGTTTTCTCACAAACTTTGTAAAACATTAAAACAAACAAAAACCAAAAACAAAACAAAAGAAAAAAACCCCAAAATTCCCATTTAGGAAATCACTATGGAGATTTCTCACAAAGATAAAAATAAAAATTCCATTTGACCCATCTATACCTCTTCTGGTTATATTCCCAAAAGAATTAAAGTGATTATAATACAGTGGTTCATGCGGATCCATGGTTTTAGCAGCACAATTCATGAGAGCTAACTCTTGGAAGCAGCAAGAATCCATCAACAGATGAGTGGACAAAGAAAATATAATACACACAGTGGAGTACTACTAAAAAAGAATAAATTTGAGTCATTTGTAGGAAAATGGATGGATCTTTAAACCATAATACCAAGTGAAATAAACCAGACACAGAAGAACAAATATTGCATGGTTTCTCTTATATGAGAAATCTTACGAGTAACTTAAAGAGCAAAATAAAAGAGAGATGATAGGAAAAAGGAGGTCTAGATGGGAAAGAGATCAGAGGAAGGAGGAAGAGAGGAGGATGAGACGGAGGGGGAGTAACAGTAAGATACAGTATGTGTATGTACCAGTTTCCCAAGATGAATGAAATTATTACACATCACAAACATATGCTAAAAATGTTTCCATTTCATCACTTTACAGACATTCACAGTTTGTTGTATTATTATTATTTTTTTTATCGGTACCAGGGATCAAACTCAAGGCCACATGCTTACAAGACAGACGCTTATGCCACTGAGCTAGATCCCCAACCTGGCATTCACAGTTTATAAGCCCAGTGTTCTACTGGGAACTCACCAGACCAAGAGATTTCCTTGACCTTGAGACATTTGCAGAAGTAGCCAGCTGGGGAAAGGGCAGCAGCAGAACAGAATCCGGCCAGGTTCCTTTGCCTTACAACAACGGGAACCAGCACCCATAACACTCAAACCCTGTTCTAAGCCCCTTACTTACACATGAATGCGCAGTGATAACTCTATCAGGTAGCTGCTGCTACACCCATGTTAGAAATGAGGAAACAGCCGCACAGAATTGAATAACTTGTTTATGATCGTATAGCTAAGCAGCGGCAAAACTGGGATCCCAACTCAGGAAGTTCAGCGTGGTGCTTTCTTCCCACTGCTATGCTGTGCTGCCTCCATAAGCAGCAGATGGATATTCTGGTTAAGAGTACAGGAAACCCTAGATAGAAGAATGTACTCTTTTGCAACAAATCACCCAAGTCCTAGGCTCTGCGATGTCTTTCTGGGCTCATAAATACTCTGCAAAAGTGCTCAGCATTACTTGGTACAACTCTCCGACCCAAGAGGGCCCAGTCTTCTCTCTGATTGCATGTCTGCCTCCCCACAGAGAAAGTGGTCAGCCTGAGTTGGCTCATTCAGTTGGCAGCAGGGTTCTCACTGGCTTTCAGAGGAACCATTCTTTCCCTGCCCTCCTACACGAGTAGCTCCTAACTCCACCCTGATGGACTCCAGGCTGGGGAAACCGGTGGGGCCACTTCTCTATGGTGTACCTGGCAGGACCTTAGACTTTCATGGACTCTTGTGGAATAGGCCAGGCATATCCATGGAACAGATGAGAAAGTGCAGGCTGGAAGTGTGGAAGAGGGCAGTGGCGTTGGCAGAGAGAGAATGGAAAGGTAGCCTGGGTCTTCGACTATTGTGAAAGGGTTTATATGCAAAGTAAAGAAATTAGATTTTCCTCTCTCCCTATAAGCAATGGAGAGCTTCAAAAGTCTTCCCCCCACACCTTTTCCCCAGATTTAGTTTCACAACTTTAAGCTGCCGCTGTCCTCGTCCTTGTGTTGCAAGTGCGTTCTCAACAGTGAGGAAACACTGCCACCATCTGGCTGCTACTGATGGTTTATCGGTACTGTTTCGATTAAACCAAAGAAAACATCTCTTGACTAAACACCTAAAGAAAAAAAAAATTGTTGTTTTTCAAGAAATCAACGCCAGGGTTCAGTTCCCCAGTTTCTTGCTTTGCTTTTGCAATTCCAGCCTAGGTTTTTCGAGGTTCTCATGGCAAGGTTCTCCTCGGTTCCAGGCCCTGGCCCTGCACAGGTTCTGCCATTTCCAGGTCAGCTGGCATCAACCTCTCCAGGCCATTTCCACCAAGTGTGGCAGCTTCTCTTTCGCTCCTAGGTCTGTCCTCCCCGAACGATCCCGCAGCTGGACAGATCTAACTGCCGTTTTGATTTATTTTTATTTATTTACTTATTTTAGTTGAGTGCTTTGGGACAAATCCCTACTGCATCTGTGAAGGGGGATGGCTCTTTCCTCCTTAGGTTAATGTGAGGAGGAAAGGCTACCATGGCAGAGGGGTGCCAGGCACATCTCAGGTCCTAGTAGGGAGCCACTTCCCTATCTCCTTCAGGACACGCTGCTGAGCAGGCGGCGGGTACCCCTTGAGGTCAGGGATTTAACTGATATCCGAGATTTACGGGTCCTCAGCAAGGCTCCCGAACAGAACTACTCGTCCTCTGGGTTTGGGGGCCACCTGTGTTCCCACGTGTGGGCAGCGCACTGTGAGCGTGGTGAGGATCGCAACCCACGCGTCTCCTCCGCCAGCAGATGGCGGCAGGTGCGTGGGCGAGCCGGGCTGGGCCGGATTTGCTGCCCACCTGGGCCCGGCGGAGGCCGCGCGGGTCATTCAATACCCCTGGGACCCGGGCCGCCGCGCCCGCGGCTCCGCCGATTGGCTGCCCGGCTCGCCCCGCCCCGCCCCCGTCCCGGGCGGCTCGGGCCCGGCGGTGCGCGCTGTTTACCGCGAAGCCGGGGCCGCTCGGGCTCCGTCTCTGCGCTCGCTCGCTGGCTTCGGGGGCTGCGCTCGCCAAAGCGGGGAGGAAACGCGGTGGAGCCCTTGCTTGTGCCCCACCGCCCAAAGAGGTCGGGTAAGAGGAAAGGGCGCTTGTGTGTTGGGGGGACCCCAGCAGGGTCCCGGCTGCTCCCCAGCCCTGGTGTCTTTCCGGCACACCCAGGAGTCCTATCCCTGGCCCGGTCACCGCGCCGCTGGGCGCGCACCCCGACGCTGGGTCTCGGAGACGCCGGGGTGCCGGCGCCTTCACCCACAGGTGTCTGTTCGCAGGCGGTGATGACCCCCAAGACGGTCGGGCCCCCCGACGGGGGCTGGGGCTGGGCGGTGGCAGCCGCGGCCTTCGCCGTGAACGGGCTCTCCTACGGGGTCCTGCGCTCCCTGGGCCTCGCACTGCCTGACCTCGCCGAGCACTTTGACCGAAGCGCCCAGGACACTGCGTGGGTCAGCGCCCTGGCCTTGGCCGTGCAGCAGGCAGCCAGTGAGGGGGGGGCCCCCGAGGTGGGGGAGGGACACGGTGGAGGGGCCGCGAGCGTAAGGATGGGTGACCCACTCCTTTTCCAGACAACTGGAAGATGGAAACGAGTTCCAGAAAAGAGTGGGTCCTGAGGCCAGGGGAGGAGCTGTAGGCCAGGCAGCAGCCAATGAGAAGTGCTGGGGAGTTTGGGGGTCCGGAAGCTCTCTCGGTTGACTGCGACCCCTTCCAGGCCCGGTGGGCAGCGCCCTGAGCACGCGCTGTGGCGCGCGCCCGGTGGTCATGGCTGGGGGCGTCCTCACTGCGCTGGGCTTCGTCCTCTCCGCCTTCGCCCGCAGCCTGCTGCACCTGTACCTCGGCCTGGGCCTTCTCGCGGGTGAGAGGAGTGGGAGCCCGGGCCCTGCGGGGATGATGGAGGGGACGGAGGAGGCGGGGTCCTGCTTGGGAAGCGGGCCGGAGTGTCCAGTGGCTGCAGTGCCCAGCGGCCGGAGTGCCCAGCGTCCCGTCCTCTCCTTCGCAGGCTCCGGCTGGGCCCTGGCCTTCGCCCCTACCCTCGGCACCCTCTCCCGCTACTTCTCCCGCCGTCGGGTCTTGGCGGTAGGGCTGGCGCTCACCGGCAACGGGGCCTCCTCGCTGCTCCTGGCGCCCGCCTTGCAGCTGCTGCTGGACAGTTTCGGCTGGCGGGGCGCCCTGCTGCTGCTGGGTGCTGTCACCTTTCACCTCACCCCCTGCGGCGCCTTGCTGCGGCCCCTGGCCCTGCCCGGCGACCCCTTGGTCCCCCCTCGAGGCCCTCTGGCTGCTCTTGGCCTGGGGCTTTTCAAGCGCCGGGCCTTTGCAGTCTTCGCCCTGGGCACAGTCCTGGTCGGGGGCGGGTACTTCATCCCCTACGTGCACCTGGCGCCCCACGCTTTAGATCGGGGCCTGGGAGGGTATGGGGCAGCGCTGGTGGTGGCCGTGGCTGCTGTCTGGGATTCGGGCGCCCGGCTGGTCTGCGGGTGGCTGGCAGACCAGGGCTGGGTGCCCCTACCTCGGCTGCTGGCTGTGTTCGGGGCTCTGACAGGGCTGGGGCTGCTGGCAGTGGGACTGGCGCCCGCGGTGGGGAGCCACAACAGTTGGGGAGCCCCCCTGCTGGTGGCAGCTGGGGCCTATGGGCTGAGTGCTGGGAGTTACGCCCCGCTGGTTTTCGGTGTGCTCCCGGGGCTAGTGGGCATCGGAGGTGTGGTGCAGGCCACAGGGCTGGTGATGATGCTGATGAGCCTGGGGGGGCTCCTGGGCCCTCCCCTGTCAGGTAAGGACCTGCGCCAGCAGATCTGTTCAGTCACCTTCTGTCTTGGGGTTCGAGGACTCTAATTTCTTTACCTCTCCTCTCAGGCTTCCTAAGGGATGAGACCGGAGACTTCACCGCCTCTTTCCTGCTGTGCAGCTCTTTCATCCTCTCTGGCAGCTTCATCTACATGGGGCTCCCCAGGGCACTTCCCTCCTGCCGGCCAGCCTCACATCTACCTCCCCCTCCCCCTGAGGTGGGGGAGCTGCTCCCTGTTCCCAAGGTGGTTCTGCTCCCCGCAGGAGGCCCTCACTCCACTGTGGACACCACTTGTTGACTGTTGTCTCATTTGGGCCCCTCACTTCAATAAAGCATTTGTATCTGATGCTCCCGAAAGCTCCAACTGTTAACCAACCAAGGACCTTTAAAATATTCTATTTAAGATATCCCAAAAGATTGACAGGATCAGGACCCAGAAGCCCTGAAGGGAAGGAAGAACACACCTGTCCAGCCAATCTATTTGGCCATGTCTTTGCCGTAACAGGAGTCTTTAAGAAGTGGTCTGTCAGTTTGTTGGGGGTCACGAGAGAGATGCTCATGGGTGCCACCTGTTCCATCTTCATTTCCCATGAGCATCCAGATCCCACAGACTAACTTTCCTGCATTTTAATTTTCCTCTATTGGTCTGAGGGATATATAAAAACCCTAGGATCAAACTTCAGCTCTTTTATGTCCTGCCCCCTCCCCACACACATACCCTGCCACCTTGCGATTCTCTTGATTTCTGAGTCACAGGAATAGTGGGGAAGAGAGAGGTACTTGGAGAAAAGAAATCTGGGGTGCCAGAGTTCCTCAACACCTCCCCTCCCCCCACATACGGGCCCCAGATCTTTTGGAGGTGATTATTGTCTAGTTTCCTCGTTCAGTTTTATCCCAAAAGAACACCCTTGTTTCCTAGACATTCATCCTCAGAAAACTTTAGAGCAACACTAGGGATCACATGTAAAACCAAGTCTCTGAGCCTCACAGTTGATTCACAGCTCAGTGCATCAGGACCTCTAGGATCCTTCAAAAAAGGTTGGGACAGCAAAGGAAAAAAAAAAAATGAGAGTCCCCATAAAATAAGAGTTGTCACACATATCACAGGGGCCCCTGGCCTGCTCTGAGGGAGGCAGAAGAATCTTAAGGCACTGCATTTCTGTGGATGCCTCGATGGGGCAGGAAAAGACCTGAAGCTATCAGGCTTGGCCTTGGGCCCTGGCTGCCTCTTGGTGGAGATTAGTCCTCTCCCAATCCTTCCTCCTTGGGTAGGGAGACTTTGGTATGCAGCGCCTCTGTTGCATGTTCCTGGGGCCTGGAAGCAGAAGCTGAGAAGCAGAAGTGGGGCAGGGTAATGAGAACTCCACTTCCCACAAGCAGGAATGCCCCAGCCACCACAAAAGAAGCTGTGTAGTTTCCTGTCACATCCCGGAGGTACCCTAAATCCAAGAGAGAGAAAGAATACACATGCATAAGTGATTTGTTTACTGGTGCAGGCAGCTCAGACCCACTCTGGGTGTAGAGAAGTCCCCCTATTTTGCTTTTGGAGATAAAACTCCCAAGGTAGAAACTGGATGAATGTGAGCACTCTAGTTTCCCTTGGGGCCCCAAAAGCTATTTCAGCCTCCTTCCTACCTTCAGAAAGGACCTTCAAACCAACCCCAGATGCCAGTATAGATTTGATGATCCAGATTAAATTACGCATACCTGTGGGTTTCTTTCCAGCAACTGTGGCCTTCAGTTAATAGTTAAGGGGAAGATGTTAAAGGTCTAGTACCTTGAGCCTGGAGAACTTTAACCAAATAGCTCAGAAACCTGGGCAGGGACCCAGGAGGCCAAAAGAAAGGAAGACACTGGAATGCTATGTCAGGTCGGGTCTAACCAGGTTCTCTGAAAACTTAGGCTATATGTGCCCTACCATGGGTTCCACTAAGCTCCTCCTTGTCCCTCCACTGAGACTTTCTGAGCCTCAAGTTCTTTGTCCTATGGACCCATTTCAGGGCTGTTGTGATTGATCATGTGGGTTGTATACTGTACTACACAGAGGGCAACATTCACACTACAACAGGAATAGCTCCTGTCTCCCACTGTGCACAACGGTAACCCTGGCCCACTTGGCAACCCCTTTCCCCTTACCAGACAGAGGAGCTCCCAGCAGTCCCCCGATGCTCTCTATCATCTGCACCAGTCCCAGGCCACAGTAAATTCTTCCAGTCCCTACCAGTTCAGGTAGCACGGAGAAGGCAACTGGCGTCAGGGCTCCTGATGTGAACCCATAGGCCACGGCCAGAACCACCAAGGCTGTGGGAGCCTTAGCCACAGGGAAAAGGGCTAGTGATACTCCAGTCAGGGTGGTCCAGAGCATCAGAAGTCGTGTCACAGGGCCTGGGACTGCATCTCCCAGCCACCCAGAGGCCACACGCCCTACAAGGTCAGAAATAGCAGCCACCGAGAGCAGGAAGGCAGCAGGTAGTGGGTCCCAACCCGAATCCTGGAGATGGGCCACCAGGTGGACATAGGGAATAAAGTAGCCAGTGTTGATCAGGGTGAGGGCAACAGTGTAACGGAGGAAGGGGCCATGATGAAGGAGAGAGGTTAGTTGGGTTCCAGGGCCACCCACAGCAGCATCCTCAGCCAGGGAGAGTGGGCGAAGTAGAGCACCACAGGCCACAAGGTGGCAGGAGAGGGCAGACACTAGCAGCAGGGCCCCCCGCCAGGCAAAGTGGTTGAGCAGCCACTGGAAGAGGGGGGCAAATGCAAAAGAGGAGAGGCCCACTCCTGTCAGTGCCAGCCCCATGGCCAGGGATCGACGACGGGAGAAGTAACGGGACAGGCATGCCAGGGTCGGAGTGAAGGTCAAGGCCCAGCCAGAGCCTGTCAAAGAGGAAGAAACGGGCATTGGAGGCTTCATGGGGAGCTCAAGGGAATCCAGTAGTCACAGCGCTACTGGTAGCAGAAGGTAGCCCCTGCTTTGGAGTCCCACAGACTTGGGTTAGAGTCCTGGTGCCATACTTTATAGCTGGGTAACCTTGTGTGTTTACCTTACTTTCCCAGCCTCAGGCCACTCATTTGCAAAATACAAAGTGTCACTGCACTTAGTGGGACTGAAGAGGACTAGAGAGGTATGTAGTAATTAGCAAAATTTTGGAGTTAGACCCCAGCTCGGCCATTTCTGGTGTGTCCTTTGTCAAGTTGTCCAGGCTTTGCAAAGCTTTCTTTGTACACAGGCTAATGATACCTATTTCACAATCACAGTACCTAGCACAATTTTATACTCTTTCTCTTGCACTCTATTTCCACTAGTCTAGGGCTTATGTAGTTAGCACTTCATCATTCTTTAGCTTTCCTAGTTTTCCACCTTCTTTATCACTTTTGTCATTCTTAAGACCTCCTTTCAAGGTGCAAGTGCTAGCCAAACTTTCCTTGCACTTCTCTCTCGGCCCTTTGGAAGGAACAGGACGAAAAAGAAAGCCAGGGGCCCAGGATCAAGCATTTGGCCCCTCTGCCCTTGCCCAGGATCTCACCTGAGAGCAGCCCGATACTCAGGTACAGGTGAGTCAAGGACGTAGCAAATGAAGCCAGCAACATCCCCAGGGCAGCCAAGATGCCCCCAGTCATCACCACAGGCCGCGGCCCAAACCTCGTGCTCAGTGCGCTACCTAGTGGACCTGGAGAAGTGGAAGGGGGTCCTTCAAAGTCTCAGGTGCCCTACCCCAGCATTGCCCCACCCCTCACCCTTGCCAGTCCCTTCCCCCTCATCTCTCTCTCTCTCTCTTCCCAGAGTCACGGGGCCTAGACCCCCCCCAAGCACTCACTCCCAAACTGCTGCACAGCGATTCCTATGGAGGCAATCCAAGAGACCCGCGCTGCCTGCTCCTCAAAGGCCGAGACAAACTCCAGGAAAAAGACGCCGAAGGAGCGCAGCACCCCGAACACCAGCGCCGACTGGAAGAAGGCTGAGAGCACCACCATCCATCCCCAGCCGCCATCGAGGGGCTCGGCTGTGCCGGCCATCGGGGCAGGAACAGGCCTGCGCCCCTAGCTCCCACTGTGGGCGCCGGGCTGCGCACGCCTCGTCTCAGCCCACCCAGCCATGCACCCTGCGGGGAGGCCTGGGGTGGGAAAGGAAAAGGCAGAAGAGGAAGGTGCCGGGAGAACAGCCGAGACGCCTGCGCCTTCCCTAGGCGAGCGGAGGGGACCGACCGGGCGCCTAAGCCTGGGGACAGGCCGGGGCCAGCCCGGGGCACCCGCGAGGAGGAGGCGTGGCCCCGCTGGCTTGCCGCTGCAAGTCCGGGCCTGAGACCGCGGGCAGCCCCCAGCGTTCGGCTAAGGAACAGGGAGCCAGAGTGGGCTGAGCCTGCCCCGGAGGGCGGCGCAAGGATCAGCGTGGGGTGTCTGTTTTATCTTTGTGAATGTCAGCACCTGACCCGGCCTGCAGACATCCTGCCTGTAGCTAGCCAATGAGGACACGGACAGCGGGCAGGGGGCGGGGCCATGAATGCTGGGCAGGATTTAAAGTTCAATTCTGGGAAGGCAGGGGGAGGGGCGCATGCGCAAAAGGGGCCTGGGAGGCCGGCTGCTTGAGGGCCCCGCGCGATGCAGGCAGGGATCTATGGTGAAGGTGTAAGTGGTCCCTTTTTTTTGTTCTTGTGGGTCCAGTTTGCCCACTTTTCAGCAGCAAGGCCATAGATGATGGCTAAACTGATTTTGGTGGGACAAGCACTCACTTGCTTAATGAGGGGTCCAGGAATTACCAGGCCGTGGTGAGAGGAAGGGAAAAGTTATGAAATCTTTAAACCAGATACCTGGCTTCTAAATCAGCCTCGAAAAGGCTAGATCCCTGTATCCTTGAGAGGCCACGGGGAAACAGAAAAAACGTGGGTTGTTGGATACCTTCGTTTCTGTGATAAAAACTCATTCCTGTCATTTCTGTTCCCACTAACAGGAAATCTACAGGTCACTGAGATAAAAAATAAACTGAGGAAAGGAAGGGCGCCTGTGGCTCACACAAAGCTCCACCACCACCACCTACCTTTTCCTCAGTGTGGCTGGAACATTTTTTCCTGCCTTCTAATAACAGCCATTTCCTACCCACAGTTTCTGATCTCACGAAAGAGTAAAGAGCCATACTATGACCACGGCCACTGGTGCACTCAGCCCTTCCTCTCCAACTAGTACCCAGGCCTTTAACAAGCACCTCCCAGCCCTACGAAAGACCGATAGCACTAATGGTTTGGACTTCCTGTCCTTCACTGTAACTCAAGCTCCTCAGGAGGTGGATTTTAGGCTGGAGTTCATATCCAGACTAGTGTGGAAAGACGCAAACAGAGGTGGCTGTGTGGTTTTAAAAAAATGTTGAGCCTTCTAATTTCATGAGAGAAAGAAAAATCATTCCAAAATGCTCCACCTTGATATATTGTAAGTGGAGTCGAAACATGGGAGATGCGTAAATTGGTCTGGGCATATATCAGTGGTTAAAAGTTTAGAATCAGGTCACAGTTTCAATGCTGACTTCTTCACTTGTTAAGTTGGTCAAGATACTGAAGCTCTTACAGATGGTTTCTCCATCTGTAAACTGGGGATAATAGTGTCTAATTTTTCAACTGTTTAAGTGTTCTCAGGGGTGTTAAATTATACAATCCACACACTAAAATGCTTAGTTTAGGGTATGACAGGTAGCATGGGATAAGTAATATTAGCTGGTCTTATTTTCAACAGCTGTAGTGAGAAGTGAACAAGCATCTAGTTTAATTTCGTGTGTGTGTGTTTTTTTTAAGTCAGGTCATAGGTTTTAAAAGATTAAGAAATACAATTACAATGTGTAATAGTTGAGGGAACTGCAAAGGCCATGTTAACCGATTTTTATCATAGAGGAGGAATTTAAGGCCTCACAGGAGATTACATTACATTAGAATTTCTGCTCATGGGCGAGAAGATAACTGTGCACCCAGGACACATGGAGGACAGGGGAAAGGGTGGGAGACGAACATGCACTGGATGCTGGATGGATTCCAATGTGCTGCTGCTGAGAGAAGCTAGACTTGGCATGCTGGCTCTAAACATGCAGTCTTTTCATTGCTACCACCAGACCCTGCTGTGTTTATGGGATCCAAGTCCTATCCATTTTCTTTGGTGGTGATGGTACAGTGTCCCCAAAATTAAGATCCCCAGTACAGAGACATCCATCCCCCAGTCTACTAGTAGCTTCCTAGTTTCTCCCTGCTGCCTCCACATCTCAGGCAGGAAGTGACTTCAGACCAGCAGGATACAGGTGGCTCCGGAGAAACTTCATGAAGTCACTGGTCCCTACACAATAAGCCGGAAGGCAAGGGTTGGGAGGGGAAAATATTTAAGATGTCTGGTGGGATAGGACAGTAAAATGAGCATGGAATCCAAGATGTTATTCAGGAGGGAAGAAATTTCTTTCCAAGACCCAGATACCCCCCCCCATTCCCAGGCAAGAATCCAGGACACAGTGATGGCACAGAGAGGCTTCTTTATTCCAAGGGTCTGATCTTCCAAGATCTCACACTTCCAACCCAGGCGCTTTTCACCTGCCTATCCAGTCTGCCTATCCAGAAATCATGATTCCTTCTTACATTTCTCTTCTGCTTTCCCATCTTTCTTCTTCAATTCTACAATGGGGTGATGTGGATTAAAATGCAAAAAAGAGTAGCTTTCTCGCTAGTCCCCAAGTGACATTCACTAGCACTGACTTATCTTGAGGAGTTCCAGTGCACAAATTCAAAAGTGCTTCTTACTCTTCACCTATGTCCTATAAGCTAATAGGCCCCAGGACAAGGGCCAGCACTATCAAGTTTTCAGAGTCATAGCTAACATTCCAGCCACTACACTTTAGCCACGAGGCAACACCATTCTTCACTTTCAACCTACCTGATCTATACCAGAAACTGCAGCCCTCAACCAACCTCTTAATCCTACCTGGCACCTTGGTCAACTAGAAGAGGTCTTTGGCCCATGAATTGACCAGTCTGTTAAGTCTCTTAAATCTGTAATCCCAACAATAATCCAAATCATAATTCAAAATGAACCCAAAATGGAACTCAGCCCCCTTTTTCCCCTTGTGGAAGGTTCTAGTGCATCCACTGGTTCCAGACAGAAATGCAGTGATAGGAAAACGGCATCACAGACCCAGATTTTCTAAGGTAAGAAAGTTACCAAGCACCTGTGACTTTTAGAGGCAAAGAAGTTGTTTCTGGAATCTGGACACTTGCCAGAAGACATCCAAAAACAAGGAAGGGGCTCATGACAGATCGAACACCAAGGAATACTCAAACCCAGATGCCTCTCAAGTACTGATTGACAAAGTACAGAGTTTCATAATTCTCCCCTAGTTCACAATATTCTTACAAAATGGGTGTAACCAGAAAAGGTCACATCATCTTTGATAAGGAATTTCAGATCTCTCCATAGAGGAATCAACTCAGTGCTATGAACAGGCCACAGTGCAAGATGTATAGGCTTGATTCAAACACTGAGGTGACAGACACATAGAGGCAGCCTAGCCCAGGTGACTGGGTTAATTGGACAGTTTAGCCTCTGAACCATCTTGTAGGAAAGACTACCAGCCTCCACTTTTGGAGGCTGAAGCAAGAGGATCTTAAGTTCAAAGCCAGTCTGGGCTACATATTGAGTGCAAGACCAGCCTAGACTAGAGAACCAGGCTGTGTTTTTAAAAAACAAAACAAAACAAGAAATTCAGAATCTAGTGCCCATACCCCCATCCTGCAGGAGCCATTTATTACCTCAATTCAGGCTCACAATAAAGGTTCCTATAGCCCTTGAAGACAAAGAAAAGTCTGTGACAGTGGTGGTGAGCCTAAGGCATGCATGCCACAGTGGGCTGTTCACGTCATTGAAAGCTCTAAAAGGTCTGCCTTCACTGCTCATATTCAGTTCTAGCCTGCTAGAGAATACCAGAGAGGGTTCCTGCCCTAATTCTACAAGTTCCCAGGACTTGCCCAAGAACAAACACAGGTTCCAGACCTAGAACTGGAGGGGGCAGAACACAGAGAACCCCTTTCTCCACTTAAACCAACAAGTGTACAAAGAACAATTCCAAAGATAAAAGTTATGACAATACAATATAAAAACATTCAAGCCAAAGGAGAGAGCCAAGTGCTAATAATCTCTGCCAGCAGAGCTGTGACCTCACCTTTCCTGTTTCAGGTCACTTTTGATCACACTTGTAGAAGAAGGAAGTGGGAAATGCAACAGAGTGAAGGCCCTGGGGCCACCCCAAGGCCTCAATAAATTATATTTACAGATAAATCAGATGAGACAGGAGCTGTAGGTAGAGAGATGTTTCCTTAAGCAACAAGGCCTCCATCCCCTCCCTTTCTCTAACTTCTAGCTGGACAATATGGATTGTGGGAAAGAGGTTTTGACCAGCAAAACAGAGGCAGATCTAGCCAGGATCTGCCACCCCTGCTCTCCCCCGCAAGAAGTTAAGGTGGCAGCAGTTCCTAACTTCAGAGTTGCCTTGCACAGCCCCATACCTAGACTGACAGGGAAGCCAGGCCAGAGCTTCAGCTTTCTCATCCTCCAGGCAGCAAGCAGGGCCAGGGCCAGCACTGAGCTAGGGCCCGCCCAGGATATGGTAGTGGACCTTGGTGTTGGTAGCAGCTCCGTGTTTCTGGCGCAGATGCAGCCGAAGTTGACTCTTGTGCCGGAAATGCAAGCCACAGGGATCGCACTGTGGGAGGACAGCTGAGTCAGGTCCCTTCTCGTCAACAGCTACATGTTAAGAGTTGAGTAGGGGGAACTGTCCAGCTGTCTGCTGAAAATTAGGTCTTTGACCCTTACAACCTCCCAAATCCTCGGGGGTGTCAGAGACTGGCCTTGCCTTATTTAGGAAAGGATTTCTCACTTCCAGGCCTCTGGGAAAACTGCATTCACTCCTGAGGTGTAACTACCTCCTTCCCTATCCCACCCCTACTCTGCCCCATCTCCATTGGGACTCTCCAAGCTGCAACTCAGCAGCTAGTAAACCTGTTCCTCTCAAAGCCCCATCCCTTGGTAAATGGGACACATTTCTAAGCCCGGGCATGCTAAGTACCCACATGGTAAGGCTTCTCTCCTGTGTGGATGCGAACGTGGCTCTTGAGGGTCTGTAAGTGGCGGAAGCGGGTTCCGCAGGTGGAACATGGATAGGGCTTCTCTCCAGTGTGGATCAGCACATGCGCACGCAGATGCGCCACCTGCGAGGAGAGGAACCTTCAGACCACACCTCTTGGACAGCCAGAAGCCTGTTAGCTCGCTCCACCCTCTGGCCTTTGACCTCTTCCAAACTGACTCCCTACCTGTACAAAGCGGGAACCACAAGTCTCACACTTGTAGGGTTTTTCTCCAGAATGGATGCGGCTGTGTGTTTTCAGGTTAGCTGGCCGATTAAATCGGGCTCCACAAATGGAGCAATGGTAGGGCTTTTCCCCTGCAAGCAGGATGAACGACAGATCAGGTCAGGGTGATGCCATAAGATAGTGGTGGGCACCAAGGCCATGGCCCTCTCTTCTCCTACCTGTGTGCACCGTGCGGTGACTGGCCAGGTTGCCCTTGTAGCGAAAGGCAGACCGGCAGAGCTGACATTTATAAGGCTTGTCCTCCTCCCCAGGAGCACAGGGGTGCACCCCTGATGAGCACCCAGCCACAGCCTCACAGTTCTGGCAGCTGAAAAACTCACTTCCTGGGAAAGGAGTGGAAGGGGGTGTAACAATTATTTATGGAGGGCATCTTAGGTCCTGGTGAATCCTCAAAGCACACGGCAGTAGGTTTTCTTTTTCCCAGTTCACTGTGATGTGTTTTGCAACCCATGGCCACCTGGTTAGTAAGAAGACAGTCAAGTAAAGCAAGTAGCCCCTTGGCCCCAGCATTCTGTGTCCCTCTGCCGAGGCAGGAGGATTTAAAGTTCAAGCCCAGCCTAGGCAACTTAGTGACACTATGTCTCAAAATAAAAATAGCAAACAATGGGCTGGGGATGTAGCCCTGGGTTCAATTCCCAGTATTCGGTTCATGTGTTTGTGGAGGGGTGGGGCTGAGCCAAGATGGGTTTCTATATCTCTGATTCCAGAGTAGTCTGCTGTTTTTTTCAATAGTAATGGTAGGTAAAAGCCTTTGCTAGTGGGCCAATGTTTCTGTTTTTCTCTTTTGCATCACTGAGAATGACAGCCTGCCAGAAAGCCCCTGCCAAGCCCTGTGCAGACCACTCAGCCTTGGATGGGGACAGGCCAAAAATTCCAACTTTGCTACTCATTGGAGGCCTCATCTCCACTGGGAAGCCTGGCTTGAGGACAAGGTTGACCAGAATTCTTCTCCCCCATTAGATTTCCGGCTTGGGAGGTCTGAGAGTTTAGCACGATGAATTTATACTTTTTCCAGTTGCAAGCCTTTGGGTCTGGGCTGGCCGGACTTAGGTGACCTTGATTGCAGCTTCGAGATTCAGTAGGTGGGTCTGGGTGCCCTTCTGAGCGCCTAGGACTATCTGGTGGAGGGGCCGTTGGTGGCGTGGGGGGTTCTGCCTCCAGGGGTCGCAAGGAGATGCCTAGATGTTCATAGCTGGGAAGCATGATGGACATTAGTGCAGGTTCCTAGTGACTGCCTTTGGAGTGGACGCCTGGGGACACCACCTCACCCATGAAGAGCCAAGCTCTCTCACCTGGCCTGGATGAAGCGGTGGCATGCCTGAACCACATGTTCCATCTGCAAGTAGGTGGCAGCTGCAAGGACGGCTGGTGCAGTGGCGGGAGATAGTCGCAGGCGCGAAGTGTACATGAAGTCCAGAAGCGGAGCAAAGCCTCTGGCCTCGGGTCCTCCGGGCAGGGAGAGCACGTCCACCCCTACTCCTGCGCGGCCCCGGAACACCGAATAGAAGAAACCGCTGGAGAGAGGGCGAAGAGGTCGTTAGTGCCGGAGACCAGGGGAGCCACGTGCTGCTTGAGAAAACCCCGCCCTCGCCCTCACCCCCAACTTGAGGCAGCTTCTCTCAGGCTCCCGAAGGCGTGGCTTTGAAGTCACTCTTACAGGCTTCACGGTTCTCCTTCTTTCCCCTGTGACACCCAAGAACCCCACCCCTCGAACCTGCAGGCGATGAGAACCGCCTTGTGCGCGCGAAGGGGTTGCCCGCCAACCAGCAGCGTGACGTCAGTGAGGATCCCGCGCAGGCGCAGCTCGTTCAGGTTGCCGAGCACGTCGGAGGAGTGGCGGGTGAACTCGCGGACGTAGCCCGGCGCGCCTTCTGGGGCCGCAGTGGAGCCCATGGCGACGCCGGCCTGCGGGGGCCAGGGGCCGCTCAGGGCCGGGCCGTGCGCGGACACGGTCCCTTCTCCGCTTGCCCGCCTCCCAGAGGGTCCGGCCCCACCAGCGCGCGCACGCCGGGCGCAGTCCGCCCCCTGCCGCCCTGCGTCGCGCGGCCCTGCGGAGGGGCAGGTTCGTCCCGGGGCGCGCGGAGCAGCCCCAGGGCAGCGCTGTGGGGTCGACGCCTGCTACCCCTCCACCGCCCCCCTTCCCGCCCTCCGCCTCGCTGCACGCCTGGGTCCCGGGCTTGGCCTCGTCTAGGCACCCGGACGACCTGCGGCTCACACGCCTCTGAGCCGAAGCCCTTCCCCAGCCGCGGGACTCTGCCGTCCGGCCTCGTCACCCTAGACCTTCGTTAGCGCAGTTTCTGGGACTCAGTCTCCCTACCATCTGGGGGGCCCAAAGTCCGGGTCCCTCGGAGTTGTGTTCTTACCCCCGTCCTGCAGGGGCTGCGGCCTCTCTTCTCCGTGGGGGCGGGTCTCGCTCCCGTCTCAGCCTGGGCTCCTTTATCCGGCCGGGATGTCGGGGGCGGAGGTGGGGTGAACGCCTGGGTCTGTATCCTTCCTTCCTCGCTCTCCAGATGGCGAGCCCGGGGCGGGGTCACCGTCTCAAAGCAGGACCTCACAAATGCAGCGTGCTCGTTATGGACGGGGCTTTGGGTCCCAAAAAGTGGAACAGTGGATGAGGATACTGGAACAGCGGAGGAGGTTAGGGAGGACGAGGTTGGACATGGGGAGGCCCTGGGTCGTCGTTGTCGGCGCACCTAGGGCCGCGAGAGCGGGCGTGCTGGCTTTTGGAAGAGGTGCCAGCAGTCTGGTGGAGGGCGAGGTGATTGCAGCCAGACTCCCCCTTCCGATGTGCTACGGCAGAGAAGGAAGGGAGAACAGCGAGCCACAGGTTTGCAGAGGCGCTAGTGGGCTCCCGTGGGGTCTTAGTAGGAAGGTGTGGTGTGAAAGACAGGCGCCACCAGCAAGCCCTTCAAAAAAAAAGGTGGGGGGCCTCTGGCCGGGCGGGGCAGGCAGAGGGCGGATATGATTTCTAGTTGGTTTCCTTCTATTGTCCCGCGACCGGACGGCTCCACCAGCTGCTTCCCCACGAGGAGGTGGGGAAAGCCCTGGGTGGGGGCGCTCAGGACACCTAGGAGTCCGGCCTCTCTCTACCGCCTCTCTTCTGAGTCCTTTTAGGGACCCGGAGAGGCAGACTCCCGCCCAAAGCTCGTCCACTCTCCCCCAGTGCCAGATTCCCAGGGTTTTGAGCACCCGCCGGTAGGCTACGCTTTGAGGCTGGCGGGACGCCGGGGTCCAGCGCGGCAAGTAGGCGAAGCTCGGCAATGTCCGGCTCCTTCCACGAGGGGGCGGAAGAGCACTAGCCTCGCTTCGTCCCGTTGTCTCCACCCGGCTGGGGCTATGCTCAGCGCTGGGCACAGGACGGGTTCGGTCTGGGCGGCTGAAACCTTTTGCAGTGGTTTATTCTGCACTTCTGTCTCGCAGCGGGATGCTAGGCGGAGGGAGATAGAATTAGGGACTTTGCCTGTGGTTAGAATTCCCACCGAGGTGGAAATCCGCGGGCTTTGGGGATGAGGGGAACGGGTGCGCCAAGTATAGGGCTTGAGCCTTGAGAGCAGGATTTTCTTTTCTAATTAAAATAGCTACTATTATCTAGATGTTTTAAGAGTTGCATTTCTAGGGGCTAGTAATACCAAAATTTCGTGGGGTAAATAAGAGCTGAAATATAAGGAAGAGGAAGAGGGGAGAGAAGAGGCCTGGAAATTAATTTTAGCCCTCTCATGCAGGAGCTAGGCATGGGTCGCACCCTCATATATTTTGGGGGGAGATTTGGGATTGAGGACAAGATTCATCAGGAGAAAATGGGCCAGAGCTAGGTATAGGAACGAAGCGGGAGCTCTCTGAATTCGGGTAAGGAGTGCATACGATTGATCAGGAATGTCTGAGTATTGGCCATGGAGCTGCACACCTGAGCCTGGAGCCATCCTGTTTAAACTCGAGTATATTTTAGCTTAGGTACAAAAGAGAACGATTGAGAACCATTGGGGACCAGTAAGGATTCAGGATGGAGAAGTGGCTTTGGCATGTGGGGGTTATTGTGGTCCCTGCCCAGTTTGGAAATGAGAATTAGATAGGACTCCCTTTATCAGAATAAAGGGTCAGTCGTTCAGTTGTGGGGTGCCCTTTATTAGGAGGTATTGGGTTGACTTGATTGTTGTAGTCAATATGGGCTGTATTTAGCCTTGAGGTAAGTTTGAGGCATGGGGTAATGTCAAAGCTGCAGTAGTTCTGGGTGTTTTGATACCCATTTGGAGACAGTATTATTCTCTGTCACCTTGAACTATCAGGAGAGTTAAAATACTCATGCTAATTTTGGGGTACATTCTTTTTGGGTGCTGTATCAATTTCAAGGCTCGGATTAGATTACTGGAGATATAAAATTTGGATTTTTTAAAAATTGCATTGAGGTGGAGCAAATAAGAATTTGGGAATAAGTTTGAAGGCTTTCTGTGGTTGGGGTTTTGGTGGGGGTGGGATACACTTTTAAATTTGAGTCTTGTGGAGACTTATTTTGAGAGGAGAATATTACTCTGTATGCCTGGATAGCCATGAAACTTTTTCCAAGTTCCCTTTCAAGAGGAGAAACAGGTGAGGGCCCCCAAGGAGGAAGAATAAAGTTTTGGGGTACCTTGTTTTTGGGGTCATCACTCATGGTGTACATTTTGTGAAGCTGAGGGATGCTCATAGGATGTGACTGATTTGAAGGTTCACTTAATTTGGAGCATGTACCTGGTCTAGAATATCTTTTACTTATAGCTCCCTGTCACCCTAGAATATAGAAATTTCTTTCTTTAATGAACCCCCCAAAAAGCCTAAGATTTGAAGGGAGAGATATGAGAAGGGAATGAAGTCCTGTCATGTATTTATTATGTGGTCTGGATAGATCTGAGGGAAAAATGTGGTTCGAGACTCTGAACCCCAACTTCTTAAGGAAGAACACCACAGCTTGGGGGAAGGTGGAGATAAATGGGGTGCCTCTTGGTAAAGTGGACACCTCCGATCAGGACAGTGCTGCAGGAACTGTGGCAAGGAGGGGTGGTGGTGGAGTAGAAAGAGGTGATTCCTGCACCCTGATTTCCTAGGATAAGATCCCCAAACAGAAAGCAGAGGCCTGAGAGTGTGGGTGAGCCGAGGGGGGAGGGGTTCCCAACGGCAGCAGGGGCTAGAGGGTAAGCCAGGCCAGCTCTTCCCGCCTGGGTCCTTGCTCTCTTCGGCTCTCCTCCCCTCTCTCCCTCCCACCGCCCACCCCCCGCAACCCAAGGAAAAAAAACTGCCTGTGCAACAGCACTGGCAGATTCCAATCCTCCAGGCTTTCCTAAACCACCACGGAGACCAGCCAGGGGGGAGGGGAGGGGAAGATCGGGCTTTCCTGCTTCCCTAAGACAGGGGCTATGAGCTTGACCTCCTGGCCCCTTGCCCTCTGAGGAGTGCCTGCCCCCCACCCCCCTGGTCTGGAAGCCAGGTGTCCTGGACCCTAGCCCCCCGAGCGGGGTGGGGGGGCCTAGAGGGACGGGGAGGAGGAAGGAGGGAGTGACTTCCAAAATTGGCATCGGGACAGAGCAGGGCTGGCGGGAGGCAGGCGAAAGACAGAATTTTCCTGAAAAAACGGGGGTATCTAAGGACCCCAAATTTGGGGAGCTAGTCCAGGACCGTCTTCCCAACATCCTAGATTTTTTTGGGATTTTTTGGGGGCCCCGGGACCCCTCTAGATGGGGTGAGGAATGTAGTGTTGGGGGAATCTGACTGGGGCATTGCAGCTGCCTCTCCCGCCGAGTTGGAGACGGATGGGCTGGACGGGTTTGGGGGGGGGTGTCCCCAATTCTGACTGGAAGTGGAGGAACCCCCTCCAGAGCCCTCTTGTGGGGGTGCCCCTTCCCCAGGGCACTCCCCAGTCCTTGAGCCAGCCGAGAGGAAGGAGGCCAGCGATGCGACTGGGGCGGCTCCTTTCTCCTGCACCCCAAATGTGAGGGATGCACCCCAAAATTTGCTCCTTTCAAAATAGGGGACCAGGATCTCAGGGGAAAGTAGCTGAGGTAAGTGGGGAGGGAAGTGTCCCCTGTTTTCAGGAGAGACGTGGCGGTTGGGGGGGAGGTTTGGAGGTGCGTGCTGGGGTGGGGTTGGGCTTTGTCAGTCTTGGAATTGGGGGGATGATTGACGAGGCTTGCCCCTATACCCTCAAACTGCAGTCCCCTAGATGGAAACCAAAACCTGAGACCAGAGAACCTCAACATCTCCAGCCGTTAGGACAGTGTTTGATTTCTTGTACCCCCACAAAGGCTCTGCCGGGGGTGGGAGCTGGGGGCAGCTGTTGTTTTGGGGACTCTAGAAGGTGCAAAGAGGAGCAGAAGGCCTTAGCAGAGCCTGATATTGGAAAGATGGGGGTCTCGGAGAGGGATCCTTGCACCCTCGGGGGCCTACAAAGGCTGCTTACATACACCATCTTAGATCTGTCTGACTGTTAAGAGTTTTGGGGGTGTGTCGGGACGGGGGTGGTAAAAGGTGAGATAGGACATGGGAGTATAATATTTGGGTTTTACAGGGTATTATTTTGAGTTGCAAAAGGGATTTTGCTTTCTGGGGGTGCTTTTTAAAAATCAAGTCCTGGACAGGAGGAAAAGGCTAAGAGAAGGCCTAGGGTTGGGGGTGGGGAGAGACATGTTTGTCTCAGCTTAAACGTGGCTCTCTGGGTGGACCCGCCTGTCTGGGCCTGGTGGATAGGCTAATGGGTGGTGTTGTGGGAGTGGAACATGGGTCTTGGGGGGCAATGGGAAGTGACAACAGCCCTGGAAGTTGAACACCTGGTCCCCAGGTCCAGCTGGCCCTCTACTAGGCCCTGTTGCTCACCTCTCCCCCTGGCCTCCATTTCCTGACTTTGGCCTCCATCTTGTGGCAGGCCCAGGGCCCTGGGCAACTTCCGGCCCCCCTCTCTCGACCATGTTCCGGCCCTACCACCTCTGGATTGCCAACTCCTAACCCTGTTGTCCTTGGTCCTCTGTCCCTCCTAGTGTTCTGGGTTCTGACCCAGAGGGGAGAAACGGACACAGGAAGCCTTGGGTCTCTGCCCTTGCTGAGTCAGGAGGCAGTGTGGTGTCATTCCCTATTCCTCTGCCTCTGACCCCACACTGGGATCCTGAGCTGAGCTCCTAAAGAAGGAAAATGGTTCCCATCTTATCGCACCGAGCGCATCCCTTCCTTCCAGTTGCCTGCTCAATTCCGGGCCCTAGTTCCTGGTTTCTCCAACCCTGTTGAGGACCATGTTTGCCTTCTCTATCTCCCTGTTGTTAATTGTTGGGGGGTCTTTACAGCACTAGTTTGTGCTCTCTTCTTAGTCCACCCCAGTCCTGCTCCCGCCCCAGCAGCACACTGTGGTTTGTACGGCACTGTGGCCACGTCCAAACCACACTGTGGTGTTAGAGCGAGGGTGGGGGAGGCACCGCTGAGGCCTGACCCTGGGAGGCCACCCTGGAGAAGCAACACAAAACACTGCCGGGCCCTTGGGATAAACTTCTTGAGAGGTGGGGAAGAAGAGGTATGAAAGCCCTGGAAGCTATCACTTTAAGGTCCCCAGGGCAGCCTCAAAACCAACTGCCAGCAACCCTGGGAGTAAATTTTGGTTCCCAACAGCAAAGTGGAGTCTTTGTTGCCCACATCCAGCTCCCCTGGCTCTAGCAGCACAGAAATATTGGCACTGGGAAGCGAGTCTGCCAATATTGGTTGTGCTGCTCCAGGCAGGGTGGTGAGAGCCACCCAGAAAGGGGCTGAGCTGCTGCAGGCTAAGAAGACAGGACAGAGGAGCCTTAACCACAGCATGCTGAGAGAATTCTTTATTGTTTTATATATAAAAATGTCCATCACACAGAGATCAGGGGGTAGGAGCAGATAGATATCAGGAACAGCCAGGTAGCCACCTCTGCAGCCTCCTGACCCTCTCTCATGCAGGCCTTGCTCCAATTCCAGGCAATCCACAGGTCCAGAGTGAACAGTGAGAGGGTCAGGGGTGGAAGGCTCAGCAGGAGAGTAGAGGAACACCAGTGGAGATTGTGAGAAGGCCAGAATCCAGCGTCAGGCTGTCTAGAACAGGAGGTAAAATAGACCAGATAGAGCGAGCTCCAAGGATGATTCCAAGGCAACTCCCACCTTTCCAAACACTCTAGTATTTAACTGACCCAATCTCCCTGTACTGTGAGAGCGCCTTCCCTTCTCCAACCCCCTGCATGAGGGCAGAGCTTCTGCTGAGACCCTGCCTGCATCAAGTGAACACTTCTTCCCCAGTCCCAGCTGGCATGGTAGGAGGAGGACTCCTACCCTGGTCAAAGTTGAGTTTCTTGGTTGGAGGAGTTTCTCCTAGCCCTTCAATATCCACCAGGTCACTGTTGGCGTCCGAGTCATTCAGAGCACTAAGTGTCACATCTGGGAGGGAGTACAGGTTATGTTCTAGGTTCTCCTAACTGTGCCCCTCCCAGCTTTGTGCTCTACCTCTCTGCATCTGGGAACTACAGGGAGAACAGAGATTTTTTTTTTTTTTTTTGACCCAGGCCCAATTCTCTCACAGAACCTCAGATAGGACCTTTCACTTCTACCCTAGGTACAATTTCACGGCCCTCACCAGCCTTCTGTTTCTTTATGGGGGGACCCCCTGCCTCAGTGACACTGGAGTTGCTGGGTGGAGGGGCAGCTGGAGGAGGTGACAGAACCCCAGATGCCAACTTCTTGGGTCCCTTCTTGGATGACTCAGCTGGAAGGGGAATGCCAGAATCTTCATACACCTTTCGTTTTACAGTGGTCTTTATCTGAGCCCTGAAGAGAAGACACAATGAATTAGGGAAGAAATTGTCAGAGAGGCTGAGGGAAAAAGGGAAGGGTGGGAATTCTGGAAGCCCCTTCATAAGAATCCTGGTCAGGGCCCCAACCTGTTGGTAGTTCTCAGTACTCAGGGCAGATGGAATGTGAAGAGTGGAGTGGAGTTCCTGGACTGAGTAACTGGAAAGGCCCATCTCGAGTCCTCTTCCGGGAGAGATGCATAGATGTGCAAGCCCACCAGGTAAGGCTAGATTATAGGTAGATTGAGTTTGGGTGGGGGGTGTTGTGCTGGGGATTAAAGCCAGGGCCTTGTGCATACAAGGCAAGAACTCTAATACTGAGCCACATCCCCAGCCCTACATTGAGGTTTTTAATGAGTCCTGGTCAAGTAGCTCAGAAAATCAGTATCCCTGGAACCACTAGTGCTAAATAAATAACCAGGGAACTCCTACTATCAAATACAGTAATTAAGTATCTCAGGGCACCCTAAAATCAAATTCTTAGCAGATCCTGATTAGCAGTTTAGGAAATACTGACCAACGGTGAAGGATCTTACATTCTTTTAATCCTCATGGGAATGCTACCAAAACTAGCAAAAAGTTGCAAAGGTGCTGAGCTCGGAGTCTGAGGAAGATGGAATAATGGTTGAGGAGGAAGCAAGCTGCCCACCCCCCTTTCTCTGCTACCCTCCCTCACACTGTCCGTTCCTTGATGACACAGCTGATGTGATTAAGATCGTCCCCAAATCGCTTCACAGCAGCCCTCAGCATCTCTATCTCGGTCTCCGTCCACTTCGCACTGTCGGAAGGCAGAGGGGGGATAGCAAAAACAGGAGGAGGGTGTGGAGCTAGTCCGCAGGCTATGCACTCCACGACCAACCAGCCTCCGCCCGCAACCTCTGGGCCCCCTTCCAGGAATCCATGAAGTGGGTATTCCTTTTTTAAAAAGCTTTGGGGACCCCTAACCACACGAAATTGCATCCATCACCCCCTTACAGCACCCCTCTCCCCCATCAAGGTGCAACAGCTGCTGTCAACAGCCCACTAAAACCAGTCCACCAAGTAGAGGCCTTACGAACAGAATGTCTGAACAGTCTGCAGTAGTCGGGATAATAAAACTTGGTGGCGGCGGCCAGTCGGCTCGCAGCAGGGTGCAACTGGAGAACCGTTTGTATCTTCATCTGTCGTTCACTTACTCATTTCAGCACTTACTAACACCTACTCTGCGCTGTGCCCGCTACAGAGAGAAACTAACATCTGCCCGGCCCTCGGAAGGTCCACGTCTGTGACAGATCCCAGCGTCAGTGCTCGGCGTCCGCGTCCCAGCCCGGCCCCACGTACCCCGCTGGGGAAGAATCAGACACAGGATGCAGCTGCATCGTCAGCTCCCCGAGCTTCGTGAAGGCGGCGCCGGCCGCGGAGAAGATCTCTCCGACCTGGGGGCGGGGCAGAATTACAGGGGGCCGGCTGGGTCCCCCGTCCCGCCCGGAGCCCCTAGCCCCACCCAGGCCCGGCCCTCCCCGCCTGGCGCGGAGGAGCCAGCAGCCAAGTGGGGGGCCCGCTCGCCGTGACCGCCAGGGAGCGCTGTCCGCGAGGGAGATCGAACCTTGGTGGACGCTGACGTCATGTCCCCGCGCACCTCCTCACCGAGACGCTCTGCCGCCGCCGCCACGCGAGCCGAGACCACGGCGAGTGCGACTGTAGAGCCCCTCCGGCTCCCGCGCAGGAAGTCCCGCCCTTCCGGCATCTGATTGGCTCAAGCCTGGCCGCTTCCCGCCCCTCCTCCTGCAGGCAAATAAAGCCTTGGCGCCGGGGGCGGGGGATCGAGGTGGAAAACACCGCCTCACTTCCGGTCAGCTTCACTTCGTTTCCGTCGGGGGTCGGGTCGCCCCGCTTAGAGGCCACTTCTAGCCTCATCCCGGCCCCACTCTCTCACTCAAAACATAAGACACAGGTTTAAGAGAGCCGCTCCTCTTTATTGTGATAGGGAGTAGGCCAGGGGGCTGCAGAGACAGGGAGTTGCCCTCCTTGGGGCCAGACGCCTGAGGCTGGAGAATTGGGGATTCAGTCTCCCGAGTAAAACCCAGTCCCGCGGAGGGTGCCGGTGGGCAGGACGAGACCCGAGTGAGGGGGAATCTTTAAATACACAAGGGGCCGAAGAAGAGAAACAGGCCTGTGCTTTAGCGCACCATGTATTCCTTGCGCTTATTGAGTCGAACTTGGCAGAAAGAGAAGACTCCGAGGAGAAGGTAAAGGCCGGCGGCGATGAAACAGTTGTAGCTGACTTGCTCGTAAAGCTTGTATATATTCTGAGGACCATTCCTACGGGTGGGAATTAGGTAGAGAACTCAGGTATTAAGGGCATCCAACCACGCGCCAGTCACCATTCTAAGCACCGCTTCCCCTAACTTGCTATGTATTAAGTCCAGCCCCTTCACACTGAGCTAGATCCCAGTGCTTTTTATTTTGAGACCGGGTCTTGCTGAGTTGCTAAGTTGTCCAGGCTGGGTTTGAACGTGTGATCCCTCCCTCAATCTCTATGAGTGCTGGGGTGATACAGGCTTACATCATCATGCTTACTAGCTGTTACAGATACTACCAGTATTCAGTCTTGTCCACAACTGTGTGGGATGAGTTCTATGTAATACTCCTTTGGTAGAGGTGAACTAAGTCACAGGTAAAATACCTAAAGAGGCCACATCTAAATTGATGGGTGTAGGATAGCTGCTAAGACCTGACTTCCAAGATTGCTCCTAAATACATTCCTTTTTTCTTTCTTTTTGTATTTAAGTTTGAATCCAGGCAGGGCCTTGCAGATTAAACACACATACATTTTACCACTGGGTTACACCCAAAGTCCTAACTGGTTCTGTAGAGAGCAGCTCTCCTCTCCCAGTTCTCTAACTTCAGGGTCCCAAACATCCAGCCACTGGCAATTTCCCACCCATAATTTTCACCATGGGCCCAGCTACCTCATACCTGCACCTTGCTCACTTTTCCCACCTTTTCACTTACGTGAAATCTTTCTCCGTGAAAGGAACATCCTCAATCAACACAGCTGAGTGCACGTTGAAAAATATTCCGAGCATTATCTGAAAAGGTACAGGTAGGTATGGACACAGGCACTAACCTCTCTAAACCCCTCCTATTTCTAATGTTGCCCCAACACCTGAGCCTGGGATTCACAAGAACGAGCTAGGAGTAGGAGTGGTTGTAGCTGGATTCGGACTGGCCTCGGCCACCTGGACTAGGGCTTGAAGTGGGGACACTGAGACAACTGCTGGTACAAGAGTGGGAATAATGAGTAAGTCGCCTTTTTTAAGAACCCAAACTATTCTCCTCCCCTGAGGCATCATTATCACGGGACAGGACGGAAGAGGTTAGAGAGAACCAGTAGTTCATATTATTTCTAGAAGTGGCGGAATGTAGTCTGGGGAAAGAAGCACTCCTGTTTCCCCTAGCCTCCAACGTGGGCATCTCTCAGGACCATAGCTCTTATTTTTAACTTGGAAAATCTACAAGTTTGCCAGCTCCGGTTCCCATTCTCGCCATCCTTCCACTGCAATTCCCCATTTTTCAATCTTATTTCCCTCTTGTTCTCTAGGGTCCAGCTAGCCACCCAGCCCCTCCACCCCGCCTGCTACCTTCTAAGGCACGCAGTTTCCTGGCCTTCCAGCCCAACCCCGGAGCCTCTGGGGTCCCCTCTCCAATTCGCGGTGAGCAGTCCCCTCACCAACATGATCACTCCCCAGGCGCTAAGGACGATGCCGCAGGCGGCCACCTTGGGGCCACAGCACAGGAGCGACGCCATGAAGGGAGTCGGGGAATCAGTCGAGCGCGAGCCGAGTAGAACAGCGGCGATAAGGAACCTTGGATACGCCGCCGGGCTCCCCAAGCCGGATTTGAGGCGGAGCCAAGGACTGCGCTGAAAGGGCGTGGCCTTCGGACTCAACCACCCGGCTGGGGGCGGCCCTCCGCGGGCTTTGGCGAAAGAACACACGTCCGGAACTAAAGCCGCCCGCCTGAAAGCCCTTCTTAACCTACAGATATGTATGTGGGGCGTGAGTACTGTAAGACCGAGGATTCGGTTCCTTGACCTCTTTCCCCCTCCACATTGGAATGGAAGGAGCCGTGTCACGTGACCGGTTGGACAGGTCACGTGACTAGGAGCTAGCAGTAAGGGGACCTTCAGAGACGTCTGACAAAGATCCTGGTAATTTGAGTAAAAAGATTAAGATAAAAGACTTAGAATCATGATTTTTTTTTCTTCAGGCACCTTAGTCTCAGGTGGTCACTTACCATTCCCCTCAGGTGCTGGGGGAATGGTAAGTGAGATGTTAAGTTTTATTTAGAGCGGGCACATCTATAACTTCTCCAGTCATCCGTCAATTTTGAAATTGATATTCTGACAAGATAAAAGGAGCTTCGAACCCCCCTCCGGAGGCCAAGAATGCCTTAAAATTGTGGAGGATTTTTTGGCACTGAATATGCTTCTGTTAAGGAGCATCACTTGGAATAGTTAATTTTTATCATTGTACTTGTAATATTGTGTTAGTTCTGGATACTGAATCCAGGAATATATGCGGCTAGGAAAATCCCAAGGAAAGCAGACTAAATGAGCAAGTTAAAAGAAATAAATGACCAGGTTATGAAGGTGAGTGGCCCTGCCATATGAACTGGAAAAACGAGTTAGGGCAACCTGTTAGCTAAATGCAATGATTGTAGACCCTTTGAGCAAGATACACTACAAGGTTAAAAAATATGAATAGATCACCCCACGCTCCTACCTAACCTCCTCCAAAATTTGTGCACTGTACTAGTGAGAGATAGACTTGTAATAGGAAAACGGGTGTTCGAAGGTTTGGTTTGGTACTGGGTCTGAAAACACAGGTGAAGAACACACTTGTACACTGAGTTTGTTGTACCCATGCTAGTGAGGACAGGAACCTTTGCATAGCTGAGAAATCTTTTTTTGATTCTGAGACCCCAGAACCAAACACACGCTGTCAATGGCATAGAATAACTTTGTGGAGTTTTTCCATTTGTTTTGTGCATATTGTTCTGAAAAGGGTTGCCAAAAAAACACAGAACCTGGGTAATAATACGTAAGGATCACTGAGTATTAAATGGGCTGAGAAAGTGGACTTGAAACATGAGTTTCATATTTCTTTTCTTTGGGATTATCTGGAGAAAGGAGCCACTTGGGACGAAAGGTTTTTACTGTGGGCTAGGAACACTGTTCTTACTCAGTGACACTTAGTACTGTGTCTGAATAGATTCACTAAGGAAGAGAATCAGAAATTTGTTAGTTGGCCTCCAAGCATAAGGCCAACTGACATGTAAAGTCTTGTTTCAGTGCCCATTAAGAGTTTTATTGGAACAGTCACACTTACTTGCTTACAAATCGTGGCTACTACCTCAGTGGGAGAGCAGTTGTGGCAAAGACTGTGTGGCATACAAAGCCGAAAATATTATATGGTTCTTTACAGAAAATATACACTGTCCTCTGGGCCAGAGGGATACTGATGTAGAGGGTTTAGTTGGAGGAGGAATTAAAGCCATAGCAGAAAAGATTTAGGAAAGCATACAATTCAAGATGGAAATGTCAGTCCTAAAGCTGACCTGAAACCCAGGCAGAGCATCAGGGCTTAGATAGTGACACTGTTCTCTATGTGGCTGGGTTTTAGGTATTCATAGGGCAGGTCAAGTTGCTCATTCCGGGCTGTAATCTCATTTTCCAGGTTTTTCAGATCTGTTTGGAATTGCCTTAGCACAGCTTTTGCCTTGGGACTTGAGAAATAGTTCTCTTTGTGATGTCCCAGAGGCACCTAAAACAGAATAAAAATTCAGTCAGTTTCTAGTCTGAAGAGAAAAGCACCTAGAGCCCAGCTTTTCACTCTGATGTTTCCTTTCCAACTATCATTTCCCTCTCCATAGGGTCCCTTCTTACCATATCTGGCTGACGGCGACCCAGATGCCATGTGATGGTCATTTGAAGACAAGACTGCTGGACATCAGGTAGCGACCCCATCACCATGGCCATTGTCACATCTTCCTTTGTGGTAGGTGGGGGCATCCGCATTGTGCACGGGGCATTAGGGACCCAAGCATACCAGTCCAGCTAGGGGAAGAAACTGTATCCCTAGGACCCTAGTACTTGGGGTCTGGATCCCCATCTCTCCCTGGGGTTTCCCAAGGTCCAGGCATTTGCTTTTAGGGTCTGGGATTTCAGCTCTTCATACCTGGCCCTGGTTGATGGCCCCATGCTGGGCAGTACATGTAAAGATACACATGGTAAGGAAATGGCAGAGTTCATCCTGGGACTGGAAGGAGATAGGGAAACCTGGGCAGGAAAGGAACAGGATTCAGGGGCTACTGCAGATGAGGAAAGAAAGAAAGGCCTGTTAATTTATTTAGATATGTTTGCACCAGACATGGGTTACAATCCTGGCTTAGTCACTTAGAGCTTGATTTTCTTAGGCCAGTTACTTAACCTGTCTGAATTTCAACATTTTCACCTATAAAATTATAGAGGAAATAGCAAATTCTCAACATCTAGTAATTACTGTTATTATGGAAGGGTTATAAGTGACCAGATTTCTCCACCTCAAAAAATGGTTAAGAATTTAGATGCCAGGTTTGGTGGCTGTAATCCCAGAACTTGGGAGGTTGGGGTGGGAGGACTGCTGTGAGTCTCTGGACTGCAGAATGAGTCCCCGTCTCAAAAAAAGGGAGAGAAAGAGAAAAGGAAGAATTTAGGGATGTTTCTTCCTCTTCTCAGATAGGGAATTACAGATCTCTGAGCTATAAAATGAGGAATAAGACAAGTGTGGATTTCCAGTGTCATGGTTAAGAGGCATTTCCCACAAGTGTTATCTCAAGCTGTTCATTTCAGAGTAGCTATGGGGACTCGGAAACCCAATAATGCTGTCAGCTAAGAGGGGCACATATAATTTTAAAAATGTATTTTATAAGAAAATCAAGCTGGATGTGGTGGCACATATCTGTAATCCCAGCATTTGGGAGGCTGGGTGATTATAAATTTGAGTCTAGGCAACTTAATGAGACCCTGTCTCAAAAAATAAAAAGGGCTGGGGGTATAGCTAAGTATAAAGGCTTTAGGTTCAGTCTTTAGTACTGCATATAGTGATAGTAATCATGAAATTTAAAAATCAAAGACCAGAGAAATTAAACTGCTTGTGAGACTGCAGTTGGAAAAAAGCAGAATCCAACCTTGAGCTTGGTTTCCTGACTGATAATTCCTTCCCCTTTTTAATTTTAGTGAGCTTCCTTTAAAAAAATGTGTTGGGAAGATTAGGCAAAAGTGAGCTGTGAGAACTGAGGGAGGATAAGAAGGGGCAGAATGAAAGGTAATTAGTGTAGGTTAAAGGTAACACATGCACTAGGGATTGAATGTGGGTACCATACAGAACTCATGTTGGAATCCAGTGCCCAATAGTACGGCACCCAAAGGTAAATCTTTGGGAAGTGATTCAGTCATGAGGGTGGTCTTCATGGATGGCGTCACTGCTCTTATGAGAAGAGGCCCCAGAGCTATCTCTCTGTTTTTCTATCACGTGGAGATGTAAGAATTTGGCTTTCTGCATCAGAGGGCCCTCACCAGAACCCCCACATACTGGCATGCTGATCTTGGACTTCAGCCTCCAGCACTGTGAGCAATAAATTGCTTTTGTAAAAGCTACCCTGTCTATTGTACTTTGTTACAGAAGCCCAAACTGACAGAGACTGTGTGAATATTTATTTTTAATTTCTGGATAGAGATGTTATTCAAGGAGAATATGGCCAGAGAGAGGAAGAGGGATATTTTGGGACATGTGGTGCCTCAGGGACAGGAGGAGGAGCCCGTAAGCCAGTCTGGCTGGGTGCACCATGGGTTCCTCAGGGACAGGCTCCCTTCAGAGCCCAGGCAATGGCTGCATCACAGGGCCGCCCGGCCATCACAGCCTCTTACTACACTCTCCCATGGAGGCAGGGGATGAGCTTCAAAGGATTTCTGTGAAGTGTGAGGGGCAGGGCTGAAAGATGATTCAGAGTCATCCAGGCCAGCCCCTTTGGTTTAGAGAGTGGAGGGTGAGGCTAAGAAGAACTCGGAAAAGGCTATTTCTGCTCCAGAGATTAAAATGCTGGAAATCGAGGTTTGTGGCCAGGCTTATGAAGGGAGAGCTGGATTGGCCAACAAAAGCTGACTCCCAAGGAGAAGACACTGAGGTCAGGTTTGAGCCCCAGCATTTGTAGTATTGAGGTTGCATTTACAAATGACCTTGTACTGTGTCACAGTTCTTTTGTACATGGTGGACAGTAGTAGGCAAGAAGAGAAGGGAGGGATAACCTGGGTGGGTAAGCATGAGTTTTGGTAGGGAACTTTTCCCCCATTTCTACCTTCAGTGTAAGATATAAGTAGAACATCAGCCCCAGTAGGAACTGGGTAGAACTCCTCACTGGTCATGATTCTGGCAGGATACAGGTGGTTTGTCGAGGAGTGGGGACAGGAATAGAAGTTGATGTCTATGTCTTTGAGAAGCAGTCATGGGTATCTAGAATTGTCCTGAGTTTGGAAGGTATGAATGGGAATTAGATGCTTTCATGTTCAGAGGGAGGGCTGTAATGAGGGGTTGGGGTCCTGTTCCCAGGGTGGGGGGTCACTGAGAATGGACTCCTGTAGAGTCTCCCAGAAATCCCTGTTTGTGTGATGGACCTTACCTCGGTCCTGAGCTTTGCATAGCCCCACCTCAGTGATCTCCCGACACCACGCCTGCAGCTCAAGGTCCCCCCTCACGACGTCATCCCTCTGGTAGAAGAGGTGGACAATCCCCTCCACATACCTGCCCAGAGGAGGGAAGTGAGCTCTCCAAAAGCAGAACATTCCAGCCTCTGACCTGTATTCCTGTGCCTGCCTCTTACTGTGCTTGGATCAGATCCTATGGGACTTGTCTTTTGGGACAGTCCCCAGGTTCTTGGTTTAGCGAGATCTACATGTATGTGCACATTGTATATGTTTGCTATGCTGGGGATCAAACCCAGGGCTTTGCACGTTAGGCAAGCATTCTACCACTGAGCTACCTCCCCAGATTTTTGACATAATAGTGTAAAGGAAGGAGATCTTGGTTCTAGGGATTCCCTATACATAGTTGCTGTCTACTGTTCCTGGTGAAACCCTTACTCTTCTAGATCCCTTGCTCTTCCCACCCCCATGACTCTCCCCACTTATATATTATGCCCCTACCCCAGGCTCCTCAATTTTAGGGTCGCCCCACTATCTCCTTACTTTTCCTCACCTCTCCCCTGGAGAAATGCTGTTGTGCCACGGTAAACAACAGAGCTGTGCCCTTCTCCCACCCGCTCCCAGTCTCAGCGTTCACCTACTGGGCCATGATCTTCCACAGCTGTAAAGCATCATGGGCATAGAGAGCACCTGGGATTCCCACCAGGCCTCGCTCAGCCAGGTCATCAGGAGGACAGAGGGAGCAGTAGGTTAGCTGAGCCATTGCCTGACGGAGCAGCTGCACGTGGCCCCCTCCGCCTGTGTTCACTGCCTGAGACAAGAGTTGACAGGTCTTGAGGGATAGAAGCAAGACTGGATAATCATGGCTTATTGTATAAGAGATCCAGAGATGGCAGTTTCAGATTTAAAGTTGTATATATAAAGGGACAAGCTTGAAGTTAAGGGTCAGGACATTCATGTGAGTTGGTCTAGGCTCCTGAGGGTAGTAAGAATCAGAGAAGTGGACGATTAGATAGTTGAATACTCCATGCTGTCCTTACCTGGTCAAATATACCTCTCTCTGAGATGAGTTGGGTCCGGGCTCGGGTGTTGATTTCCATAGTGTAGCGGATATGGGGGACCAGGAGCTGGGGTGGAGGAGATAGGGGGCAATTAGTAGAGACCTTTTTTTTTGAGTCAGTTTTATTATGCAAGTCAGACTGGCCTTGAACTCATTTTGTAGCCATCCACCTGCCTCAGCCTCTCCACTGCTGGGATTACAGGTGTGCACCACTACACCTGGCCTCTGGTTGGGTTCTTACAGAGGTTGGCATCCACTATGTTGGCCTGCTGGCCTCGATGCTTTTGTCTCTTCTGTTGCCTTGACAGGCTCATCTCCTGTTTCTTTAATCACTCATTCTCATGTCCTTGTTTCTTTGTAATATGGGCTCTGGAGTCACATGGATCTAAGTTTCAATTTACATTTTATCACTCAGATAAGCAGCCAACATAATAATCCAATAATCTGCAATCTTTGTGTTCATCAAAAAAAGAATAATATTCTTTTATAAAATAGAATCTCTTAGGCCAGAGCTGTGGTGATGTCTGTAATCATGTGAGTGATTTGTGGAGAATGTTTAGTCACACAGAAGTCCTCCGATAGTAGCTGCTGCTGTTCTGGTGCTATGTTGAATGCAGGTGCCTTTATGAATCGTTCTCTTTTTTTCTTTTGTATTTCCTCTACCATTCACATCTTCGTGGCTTAAACCAGCTTATCAAAGCTTCACCCCTTCCATTGGTTGTAAATTTGATATGTTTCTTTGGGAGAGATGGTTTGGGCAGATACTTTTAGTTAGAATTGGAGGAGCTCTACCGAGTTGCCTGTTTATGGAAGCAAGGGCTTTTTGTCAGTTCCATGCCTATCCCCAATCAGACTTTCTCTTTTTTGCTTTTCTTGGCTATTAAAAAAGGCCACCTAGTTCTTATGGCTTTTTTAAAATCAGTGTTTTCCTTTTTGTTTTCTGGTACCAGGGATCGAATTCACCACCATATACTTGCAAAGCAGGCACTTATGCTGCTTAGCTAAATCCCCAGCCCTCTTATGGCTTTTTTTTCTTTGTCTTTTTATACACAAAGTTTCTTTTTATCTTATTTGTCCTCCTTACTACCCAGTTAATATGCAAGTTTTATCCAATTTTGGGATTTACCTGAATAGATGATGCTGGACATGGAACTAAACTAAGTAGTGATTCCTTTAATATTAATATCAAAACTCATATTAGTCTGACACTTTTCAGAAAGTTCATGAAAGCTGCTGAATGTTATTAAAAGCCAAAGTTCCATATCAAAAGAAAAGATGCCTGAGAACAAACAATAATTATAATAATAATAAATAGCAAGGACACATTTTTGTCAGCACTTAGCATGTATTACACTATTTCTTTGTGCTATCATATCCGCTAACAACCCCATGACAAACATTCTGTGGATAAGGGCATCTGTTAGGTACTGAGGCTAGCATTCAGCATTCAGAGGCTCCAGCAACCAAAATCTGGAGTCTGTATAGGGGACCACTGTGTCGTTTGCGCACTTAGTCTTCCTGAGTGTCCAGTAGTGACGAATCAGCTGTTAGCCTTGGGATAAAGTTGCAATGGTGAGTGGAGACAAGGTGGGATTCAGCTAGAAAGCAGAATCATAAGGTTTTCCCTGTCCAAGTTAGGCAGAGAGTGGTGATGCAGGAGGTATCATGAGACAAATAAAATCAAAGATCCTATTAATCACACTGGCCTGCATCTTGTCTGTGTTATCAATGGAGTGATCGCAGAGATACTCAACTACATGTGCCAGGCTTGGGGGTCTAGATGGATGCCTTCAGTGAGACAATACGTTGTTCTCCTTATCAAGTACTCATTTGTGTACTTTGCCAATACGTGACATTTCCTGTAGCTAAACCCAGTCACCTCATGTTTGGTCTCAAACAAATTTTTCTTACCATTTCTGACAGTTATTGTTTCATAAGCTTATATCATTTTTGTGCCCTTCTCTGCTACATTTCCCATATGTAAAGTGTCATAAGATTTTTGAGAACATTTTTTTAAGCAAGCACATGTCTTCCTGCCTTCTGTCCAGAAATTGATGCCAAACTCAACTGTTTTACAAAATTACAGTATCTAGGTCAGAACAAGCCACCTACCCTGTGGGCTTCCAGGAGTTTCAGAAGCTTGGTGTCACCCCTCTTGCACTCAGGCATGTATAGCTGTTTCTGTTTCTTCCCTTTTGTCCCTGTCGCTATCACTGCTAATGTATATCTTCATCCACCTTCCTCTTGGGCAGGTCTGAGTAGCCTGCTGGGCTGTTCTCTTTGCCTTTTAATCTGTTTCTGCCTAACTGATTTCTTGGTTGAGGTGAAACATTCTTCATTAGCACCACACTGTTTAATGGACGTCCTTCTGATTTCAGACTCTGGTTTCAGAGATTTTCTGGTTGGTTTTTATACACTTGTTTTACTAGATGAATACTAATCTAACTTAGACATAAGGCTCTTGTTTTACTGACAATACTCCAGCTATAATGCAAGCCCATTGCTAGACTGCCAGATCTTTGGGAATTTCAGAAAGTTCCCTTATAAGGTGTCCTAAAGAAAATGATGCAACTTGATTAAAATAAGAGTCTTGGGAGATTGATATAGTCTTTTTCTGCTCTCCATTTTTCATTAGCAAATTGCTATGATGTTTTTTTCTTTTGCTATTGCACTGTCCTTTGAACCTGAGTCATCAGCTTCCTTTGGGTCTGAGGAAATGGGACAGAGATACCTTATAGATAGGGTGCAGCCCCGGGAGGCACCTCATGGTGGCGACAGCGATGACCTCAGCCACTAGATGAGTGTTCAGCAAATGATACTGGAGCTGGTGCAGCTGGAAATCTGCATTTCGGACCCAGGACTTGGCCAGGAGCCAGGCAAGTGGAGGATCTGAGGGCAGGAACAGTGTTGGGGTTGGGGAGCTGGGATTGGGAGGCTGAATCTGGGAGAAACAGAAATTGAGTGTTCATTGAGCTCCTGCTGTACACCTATGACGTGGTTAGCAGTCCTGGAGGAACTCAGACCTTTGCCTTTCAGGCTGTTGTAGCGTAGTAAGAGGGATGAGGACTGTCCCACCCTGCCTCTTATTAGCCGTGTGCCATGATAGATTGAGGGCAAAGAGACTAGCAGCTGGGACGTCAGTGAAGAGATTCAGCAGTGGTTTGGGAGAAAATGATGGGAGTCAGAAGTTAACTGGTGGAATAGGAAGCAGAAGCTGGATAGTAAAGATTATTGATGGTACTCATCAACTAGGACTACTGAGAGAACAGATACTCAAATTACTTTTTTTTTTTTTTTTTTTTTGGTACTGGGGATCAAAACAATCTCATGCTTGCCAGCCAGGTGCTTATGCCACTGAGCTAAATCCCCAGCCAAGAACAGATACTCCATAGGTAGTGGGTGTTAGAGTCAGAGGACACTGAGATTAAATGGATTCTCTAAATAAGTTCTTCAAGTGTGGTGCTGATCAAGCAGCATTAGCATTGCTTTTGAACTTGTAAGAAATGCACATCCTTAGTTCCCAGCCCAGACACTTCAAATAAAAAAGTCTGGTGGCAGGACACAGCAGCTGAGGTGATTTGGCAGTACACTAATTTTTAAGAGCTGCTGGGCATCAGCTAGCTCCAGGAGGCCATTATGACTGGTGAACAAATACCTCCATGTGGGCGAGTTGGGGGAAACTAGGGTGCAAGCAGTTACATGAACATCCATCTCAGTGTGGCTGGGTCTAGGAGTCAGCAGAAAAGGAACTGGGTCCCTAGGAGCAGAGACTGAGTGAATGGAAGACAGTGTTAGGAGTGAGATGGTCAAAGCACCTTACCTGGATGACCATGGGTAGCAGCTTCCCACTGGGTTCCATCTTCAGCATGACAAGGGGGGCAGCCAGGTACTGCTTCTCTCCTCGGATCACATTGGCTGGAATTCCGTCCAGCAGGATAAAGTCAGCTTCAAACAGGGACCCATTCTGGAGGAAGCAGGAGATTGTCCATTTTTAGTGTTTAAACTTGTGAGGCAGGGCAAAGGGTAAGACATTTGAGGACACTCAGTCTGACTTCTTGCCATTATCCTACATCAGTCATTCCCTGATGGTTTGCTCTCCGATTTGGCTCCCATCACCTTAGAAATTTATCTCTCACTTCCTCTATATACAAACCTCACTTCTGCTAAATATTTCACAGTGCTTCTCTAGCTACCACAGTCACTGAAAACAGCATGCATGTGCATGTGTACACACATGTATCCTGCAGAGGCTCATCCTCAGGTACAGGTCCTCTCTTCCAAATCCAGCTCTTATTCCAGAAAACCACCCTAGAATTTTCCATCTTACGGTACAGGTTTTGCCCTTTTCCCTGCCCATGAACACCACAGTCCAGAACACTGACAATAGTCGGGAGTGTTAATGCTCCTCCTAACATTGCTGGCCCCTCTTTTGTGCCCAAGAGATCAATCTTATTTCCGTGTTCATGCTGAGAGAACATAGGGGCAAGTACCTGGAGTTCTTTCTCCAGCTGGGCCTGAAGCTCCTCTGTCCCTGAGGGCAGTACCAGCCTGGTGGGTAGAGAGGTGGTGCGTCTCAACAGCATGGGATTGGCGCCATTGAGGAACTGGTAGCCAAAAAGCTCATCGTCCTGCCAGCACTGGTGCACCTTCTCTGTGGGGTGGAGATGGGGCATAGGAGGGAGGCTATTTACCACAGCCTGGGTGTATCCTTCTTTAGAGGGGACCTCAGGAATTTAGAGTACCCTAAACTCAGTTCCTTTCTTTTCATTCTTGAGGCATCTATGAATATGTTTTCACTCAGCAGGGAGTTAGGGGACCCATGAAGTAAAATGGATCGGTCACCAAAAGGGGCTGTCGAGGGGTTATGGAGACCCCGGAGAACTACTGACCAGCCAGGGTACTCTTCTGGCCCCAGAAAATCTGATCAAAGTCTTCTAGGCGGTTCCAGTGGCTCAAGAGGGTGTATACACGTTTGACGATCATCTCCACAACCCTAAGACGGTAGTGAGGATGAAGCCATCAGCTCACCTATCAGCCCCTCCCTGTTTATCACCATTCTGGGACCTCTCAGCCCCGATGCCACTCTAAGCTCAAGCCTTTGCTCACCTTGCCTTCAGGGTACATTCAAAGTCCAGTCTCTTCTCCTCATGGAATCTCATATTTGGAGGTAGATCATCCTTACAGACTGCAGCTATTGTCAAGGGTAACCCTTCCTTCCAGGTGGCCCAGCTAGAAGTTGGGGACAAAGCCTTAAGGAGGATGTTAAGGGCAGGGATGAGGCAGAGTAAGAGAAAGAATGGGGCAGTTGGGGAGCCTTTGGGTAGGTGTTCACCGGTAGATCTGTTGTCTTTCCTTTAGTTCCTTCTCTCGATGCTTCTGGAAGACATCCAGGGGACTGTCTCCTGCCAGGCGGGCTGGTGAGACATTGAAAAGATTGCCGTGTTTCTCCGCCTGGTCCTAGCTAGGCCTTCGTCTGCCTATGCTGCCTGGTCCTAGCTAGGCCTTCCTCCGCCTGGTCCTAGCTAGGCCTTCCTCTGCCTGGTCCTAGCTAGGCCTTCCTCCGCCTGGTCCTATCTAGGCCTTCCTCCGCCTGGTCCTAGCTAGGCCTTTGTCTGCTTATGCTGCCTGGTCCTAGCCAGGCCTTTCTCCGCCTGGTTCTAGCTAGGCCTTCCTCCGCCTGGTCCTATCTAGGCCTTCCTCTGCCTGGTCCTAGCTAGGCCTTCCTCCGCCTGGTCCTAGCTAGGCCTTTTGTCTGCTTATGCTGCCTGGTCCTAGCTAGGCCTTCCTCTGCTTGTGCTGTCTTCCTTTCTGTACTCAGCCCTGCTCTGCTGCTTTTTCCTTTGGCTTTGCCTCACTTGATTGATCTCCAGACATTTGTTGCAGTCTTGCGTTCTGAATTTCACTTGTTTCAGCCCTAACCTCTTACCTGGAGACAAAAAAATCTCATTTTTTGGGCACCTTTTTCTTGTCCTTTAACTCATCTTCCCCTACCAGACCCTATTTCATTCATATCTAAGGGTAGAAAAAAATCACCAAAAGATGAGGCAGTCTGGTTCCCAGTAAGCCCTCTCCTGTCTCTTGGCTCATGCCGCTTTGGGCCGTTTCACATCTCACCTCACTGCCAGAGCTCCTGTCTGCTTTCCTTGCCTGACTCCACTTTCCGTGGACTTGCACTTACGGACTTGCTCTGGCTTTTCTCGATTCATATTCCTCTTCCAAAATCCTATTTCCTGTGACCATCCTTACCCCCTTCTCCCTCATTTGGCTCCGTAGTAGTCATCTCGCGCGCGCGTACTTCCCAAGGCAAAAATTTCAGTATTTGCTGTGCTTATTCATCCCCTACTGCTGCCAAGACCTCCTTGTCTGTCAGTACCTTTGTGTTCACAGTTGTCTCCTGCCGTAACTTACTAACACAGAGATCTGTCTGTTACTTTGTTCCTCTGTTTTCCTCCACATCTCCATCTCCCCAACTCCCCCCACCTTCTTGGAAGATGAAATCTTCAGATCTCCAGAGCCCAGAATCTGTGTCTCCACCCTTACCCGCAGCCTCACTTGTCCTGGGTAAAACTTGAGGAATGCAGAGCTTTTCCTCTCTTGCATTTTGGGATTCCTACCCTTCGCCCGCCTTTTCTAGCCCCGCCCCGCCCCGCCCCTTCCTGAGCAGGCATTGCATCCCACCCCGCCGCCCGCTCACCGGTGCCCTCGGGCAGGCTGAGCACGCCCTCGCCCTGCACCCAGCCGTAGCACGGGAAGGCGGCCTCCGCGCAGGCTCCGGGGCCCCGCACCGTGATGCAGTCGCAGAACCACGCGTCGTCCATCAGCCAGTGTTGTTTGCACAACTTCACGAACTGTAGAGGCCCCAAGTCTTCGGGAACCTCGAGGTCAAACTCCTCCTCCTGGGGACCAGATCCGCTGGACTCAGCTGCCACGGCCCGAATTCCGCTCCGAGGACGCCACCACCTCCCCTTGCTGCAGCCTCCCTCGTCCCGGGCCCCTGCTGGCTCTTGGAGGCTCAGTCTCAGCGGGCGCCCGGGCTGCGCAGCGCGCCGCCCCGCGGACTCAGGGCGGACGGGAGGGGGCGTCGTCTGCCCGCCGGGTTTTAACCACCCTGGCTCTGGGGCCTTTGAAGAAGGGGTTGGGTGGGGGCTGCACACCTCTGCCCCCAGTCCTTCTCGTGCGCATGGGCACCCCACTGGTGCGGTCGCACCCCCCCAACCGCCTCCTACCCGGCCCGGTCCCCGCTGTCGCCCGCTGACCTCACCCCGCGCCAGCCGCAGCGGCGGCTCCAGCGCCGCCTCCCCGTGCGCCCCGACCAGCCAGAGCCGCAGGCGGTTGCGCGACCCGGAGAAGAGCCAGGCTCCGGTGGCCACACGGATGCGGTAGCGGCCCATGTTGCCCTCAGCAGGTCGAGCGGGGGAGCCAGGGCCTGCGCGACTCCTGGGACCGCCCCGGGCCACTGGCGCCTCTAGGTCACTTCCAGGCCTTTAAAAGATGGGTCTGCGTCCCGCCCTCTCAATGTCTGCGCGTCCCACGTCCCGCCCCGGGCTAGCCCGAACCTGTGAGTGGAGCCGCACAGCAGGCTGTGGGGTTGTACTGTAGGGTGGGAGGAGCGGGAGCCTCACTGCCAGAAGGGAGATAAAGGAGCCCAGGGGGAGGCGGGAGGACGGGGTGGTGACCCCCACACCGCCCCCCACTGCGCTGGACCTACCTAGCGGGGATGTGAACAAGGTCTCCAGGTCTTTAGGCGAACTTGGAGAAAGTGAGTGAGACCATCTTACAAACGAGGAAAAGATCTATGGGCTGTGACCTGGGGAAAGCTATTGGAAGGCCAGTTTTGAAGGCTGCGCCAGTCTTCCCGGCAGTGTTCTGCTGCTAGACCCTGTGCAGTGCAGAACCCCAGCACTGCCTGTGAGACCTGTCCTTCAGTAAATGACCAGGAGTTCCCCAAATTACTACCTAGGGAAAGTCACAGCTTAAGCCTTGGTAACCTGCTCACCTATGCCTCTTACCCCTGCAGTTTCCCAAAACCCTGTTCAAACATCCAACCATGGAGGTTCCTAGTACACCAAATACCACGTCCTGAGAGAGGCAGGACTTTGTCCAGTCTCCATATGGATGCAGGAAATGTTGGGGACCTAGGAATACCAGCCAGGATGTTAGGGTGCTTTATAGAATTGCTCAGGGACCCAGCAGATATGGGTACCCCACCACTTTGTCGTTTCCAACTCAGTGCAGCCCCTTCTCCTTCAGGTTGATTTTTATTCCCAAGGTTTATCTAGTCCTTACCAAGTCTCATGGTAGGAAAGCCAGGCAGTAACTGCACCACTGCTGGCTAGGAACTTTGTAAACAATCAAAGGATGATTGGGGTCTCTGGCTTTGCTGCCCATCCGGGAATTATTCAAATCAGGCCAGACTGAGGCTCAGAACTCTAGTGCAGGTCCCTGTCTAGATCTTTGGGATTAAGATGGAAGCATTTGGTTCACAATGGATACATCTGCTTTCTGAACCAGACCTCAAAAATTACTTATGCTGGATGTTGGTCGGGATAAGTGGGGAGGGGCCGGCTTCTGCCTTTCCATTTGCAAACCTCGCAGCACTGCCTGGATACTTTTCCTCGTCTTACACATCTGCCTCTGCCACATCTGCCTCTGCCTAAGTGCTCTGCTGGGTGTCTGCCCTTTGACAGTTCCCTGTTCTGGTTGTTTGAAGTCACTATGTTTGTAAGATACAAATAAAGTGGTTCAAATTCCCTCCCTTGGTAACTGCAGGATCTGGTCTTTTCCACACGCATTTTCATGAGTCACTTTTGCCTTCTAGAAAAGGAAGCTTGTTTCATAACTACTTCCAAAGCCAGTCTATACCACAGCCTGTTTCTCTGCTGTTTCGTGACCTTTTCCCTGCCCACTCTAGTATACTATGAAATCATGTGGAGAGAGAGTTGAACTCATAGTAACAACAAAAAGGTGGTTCCCAGGGGCTGGGGGTTGGGAGAGAAATATTGCTCAAAGGGTACAAAGCCTCAGTTATGAGTAAGAACTGGAGACTTAATTTACAGCATGGTGACTGTAGTTATATTTGAAATTTGCTACAATAGGAAAGTGTAAGTGTTCTCACCACACACGCACACGCACGGTCACAAGGTAAGATGATGCATGTTTATTAATTTAATCGTGGCAATCATTTCACAATGTAGACATTTATGAAAACATCATGTATATGCCCTAAATATACAATTTTTATTTGTTAATCTTACCTCAGCAAAGTCTGGGGAGGGGAGCTTCCGTTTGTTTATAAACAGTTGTGTTGAAACACAACATTTGGTTTTGCTCTCCCTTGGCAAGTGCTGCTAATGCTCTTTCAAAGTCAATTGCTGTTTCAAAGAGGCTGCAAGT
>PVLA01010026.1:0-68187 GCA_004027455.1 Hydrochoerus hydrochaeris
AGAAGAAGAAGAAGAAGAAGAAGAAGAAGAAGAAGAAGAAGAAGAAGAAGAACTTTGAAAGTATTGTTATTTACAAAAATCCACTATGAGATCACCATTATTCCCATTTATAGATTGGAAAATTGCAGTTTAAAAAGGTGAAGAAATTTGACATAGGTCATGAAATTGGAAAAAAATCAGAGTCAAGAGTTTAACTGTACGTTATTATTCCCAAATTCCTGAGAGCAGTAGCTACAGGGGCTTGGAAATAAGGCAAATCCCAAACTACCATCAACCTGAATTGGGCTAGTTGCTTTTCATTTCAAAACTTCAAGGTTTTCTTCATAGAATGGAGATAATAATTTGTTTTTATAAGTTTGTGTGAATGGTATACAAATTGTAGCATTATGTTTGACATAAAAAAACTCTCAAGTGGTTATCTTATTGTAAATTATTTAACACAAGAAACTCTGCTACTTCATCCTTGAAAAACCTGAACACTTTCCACAGAGTTTTGATACATGGAGGAGGCAGCTTTCCGGTCGGTAACTATTTTTCTCAGCTGCACTGTATTTAGGTGTGGGCTTGTGCAGCGTACTGTCAAGGCAATGCGAGCAGAAGTTAGGTGCACTAGGCAGTTGTTGCCTTTGGAAGAAATTGTGCCTTAGTCCCTTCCCTCACCCCTTTTACTGAATGTTGAGACGTGTGAGTTGCTTGGGAACAGTGTAGCCATTCACAGAAGATGTTGCAAAACTGAGCCACCATATGGAAGAAAGCTGCCCACCAACCAGCAGCAGCTGTGTACATTGTAATATGAACAAGAGGAAAAGTATTGTTTTGTAAGTCTCTGAAAATGTGGAGTTTATTGTAAGAGCTGCTGTTAGTGTAGGTATAAACACACAGACACTCTGTTCTTTCTTCTACTCTTTGTCTCTTCTGAGACTTGCTCTGCCCACCTGTTTCCTCTTTGGTGTCACTTAATGCAATGCAATTTTATTATAGAATACACAGTGTACATTGCAATGTTTATCAATTGTCCCAATGTTATTCTTCCTGGTATTTCTCCTTGTTCCAGGACCCAATAAAAGGGAACCTGTGTTGTATTAGTCATTATTTCTTTATAGCATCCTTAAAGTAGCACCAGCTCCTCTGCCCTTTAAAATTCTTCATGGCTGGTACTTTTGAACAATGTAGGTCAGTTACTTCTGCGAATATGTCTCTCCATCCAGGCTTGTCCATTTTTCCTTGTGATTGCATGCATATAATATCTTTTGTTCAGAAAGCCCACAATAGTGATGTGTTGCTTTTTTCCACAGTAGGAAGGATACAACTCTAGGTTCTTTTTAATGTTGATGATATTCACTTTCATCACCTGACTCAGCTCATGTCTGCCAGGGTCCTCTATTGTAAAGTTATAATTTTTCCACGTTAAGTAAGCTTAAAAATATATATTTGAAATAAGCTATTTGTTTAAAATGATAAGCAAAGGCATAGACCTTTTTAATATTCCACATATGGGTGTAAAATGAAATCAGGTGCTAGATAATTTACATTAGGACCCTCTGATATGAGTGAGCCTAACTGACATTCATAAAATTGAAGGTGACTCTAGAGATTCTAATATTAAAACTAACACTTCATAATAATTTTCATAGATTCACAGATCGACAAAAAGAAATTCTATTGCTTCTATTGGATTTGCTTTTGCCTAAGCTCCCTAGCAGCCAGAACCTGAAGACAAGTGCTGCCTCACGACTAGGAAGAACAAACCACAGAAAATGAGAAAGGAAAGGAGGTAAAAAAGACTGGAAGTATCGCAGTATGGTGGGTCACTTCTCTGCCCCTGCTTCATGGTGTGCTCCAGACACCCAGAAGGTCCTTGAGCAGGTGATGTTTCAGCAGCAAGCAGGACGCCTATCTGGAGAGACTGAAAGAGATCTCAGGTAGGGAGCAGATGCCAAGCTCCTGAACCGTATAGGTGAAGCATGAGTCCTCCAGAAACTTGGTTGCAATCAGCATCTGGACCTCTGTGAATATCTAGGGTACAGATTCCATGCCTTCTAGAATCGATAGGGTAGTAGGAAACTCTGAGCATGAGGGAGAGAGTGAGGAGAGGGAGAGAGAAACAAGATACCTGAAGACTGGCTGACCCCAGGCAGTAAGATGATAGCGGTAGAGCAACCTGGCTAGGCCTGACCAAAATCAAGAGAGACATCCATCTGATCTTGTAATAGATGCATTTCTTCTCTGAGTCTGTTTTCTTACTTTTTTGGCAATGCATGGCTGAGTATCTTAAAGCATCTTCATTTCAAACTTCTAAAATAAGACAACTGATGCAAGTTAACCTACCAGATATTGTAGTTGTTTTACAGTTTACAGTGTATGAAGATTCGGCCCCTTATGTAATGATTCAGCAAAGTTAAAGAACATTGCATAAGTTGAGCGTGCGATTTTTTTCCCTTTAAGTATTTTAAAGGACAGTGTGGGGGAAGTGATAAGAGATAGCTCTTCCATTCCAGTGACAAAAGAGAATCATTGTGGAGAATTTAATGTCCTAATTAAGGTCTATAATGATTGTTACACATACAGGATGCTCAATGAGGAAAGAAATGTAATAGACTGGGTCAGGAGATTTAGAATATGTTAAAGAAATTTTCCCTCCTAATAAAATGAAAATGACTGAATTGAATATAGCAGCTCAGGTGAAAGATTCAGTTAGTTCTCCTGTTGCTTGAGAAATAAACATGAGTGTTTTAGAATAAATATATTTCTCCTAGAATATATCCATTGTGGGAAACTGGGCAGTTGAACCATCAGATTGAGTCTTGAAACACTTAAAGAATCCAAGAAACAATCCAGAGACACTGTTCTTTGATCTGAGACACCAGCATATAACAAGAAGGTTCTGTGATATTGCCAGGTCAGTGCCAGCTGTTTATAGCATTAAATTAAGGGAGAGAGTACAGAAGGTGAGAGTAACAGTTAAGACACAGATATGAAGTACTGTATTCATGTTTTTCCTGGATACCAGCTCGCAAACATGACTTTCACGTTCTTTATGGTGACAATGAACAAAGTGGGCAGCAAAGAAGAAATGAAGCTATCTTCTTTCCTTCTAGAGTCGTTTGATTAAATGGTTAGGTAAAAAGGAAGCATATGGAAGAGCTTGTCTTGCATTTCAGTAACTTCTGGAACAGAAACAAAGGTCTGCTTGTTTAGATCTCACAGAAAATAATTCTAAATATGGTGTTTTAAAAACAAACACAATAAAATACAATCCTTAACTAAAGATCCATAAAAGACAAACAATTACAATAATTCTTTTACTGCTGTTATTATAACTATTAATTGCATTTCCTTCATGATGAGTGTTGTTTAGCTGCAGTGGTTTTTCATGAAAGAAAAATATTGGCTTTTTTGGGTGCTAATGAAGAGGAAAGAATATATAAAAATTTTAAAGTGCAGAATTAATTATTTTGAAGAATAATTACAGACCACGAACTATCTGAAAGCAATACTGCTTATAAAATCTCTAAAATTACATAGTTGTGTGTCCATAAATATCATTTTAACAATCATTTTGCTTGTATTGCTAGCAGTTTGTATCGAACCAAAGCTCAGAAATAGAAAAGTCACTCAATCAGAGTGACATCATGGGGCTTCCATATTCTCCCTCAATGACTTCCAGATCAAATTTTCTCTGTGTATAAGTGAAAAGATGATGTTTCTAGCAGTCGGCCCTGCAGACTCAACCTGGGAGCTGAAAATCCAGCTGTGTTCACTTTGCTTCTTATACCGTTGCCGTAATGAACATGCTACATGGCTGACAACTGTGTTGATGGTGCGTGAGGTTGAATATAATCTAGCTTGTCTCTTCTGTGAAGGATTTTCTGACCCTGCTCGCCTAAGAAGAATAAAGAAAAACAAGAGGTTTTTTTTTTTATCTTTTAAAAAATGTTTGTTTATGTATTTTGGGAGGGATTAGAAAAGGACTTGAAAACACATAGAGCATGAAATTATTGAGTAGGACAATCCTGCTTTTATGGAGACACTTGAATCATTCTCTACATGATCCGTTCTCTATCAAGGGACGGTAATTGAGGCTCCGTGCACCTCACCAAAGAACAACCCACACACTTGTCACTGCTGTGAGAAAGGCTGATTTCTGTGGGAGGCAAAATATTTAATAGTTTAATTTGCAACTGATGTCACTAAATGCAAGCAATTCAACATCATCTGTGTGGTAAGAGAACAGGGAGTTTTATAGCACTTGCAATTGTTACTGTTGATGGCATTTTGCCTACTAGTGCTGCATTTGCATCATTCTTGGCTACTCTGAGCCTTCTAGATTCACACCCATTTTCTGTCCAGAAGCACTTCTTTTAGATCTTTGTGTTTCTTTCTCTTGTCACAGAAATCTGCCTGTTGTTTTTCTCCTATCTACCCTGCCACACTGAAGCAGTCAGGAGGGGAATAGATAGGAAGGCATACTATGGAAAAAGAGCTTAAGGAGGATGTGTGTAAGCACGGTGCACAGAGCACATAGCAGGGAAGTGCCAGTCTTTTTAAAAAGTGTAATGACAGACCACAAATGACCAGAGGTCAGGAGGATGGGAAGACAGGAAGGTAGAGGGAAGATTACAGACAGGGTGCACCAAAAACAGACTACAAAACCCGATTTAGAGAGGGTGCTGTAGCAGCCAGTTCCATCAGCTGTGGCTTACCTTCCTCCTTTCCCTTCTATTATTTGGATCTCAGTTTGACTATCCAGAAATACAGGTTCTCCATTGCATTGTTACTCTGCATCACACCAGCACTTCTTTTCTCTTCCTGTGGCTGAGCACAACCCATAATTATCTTGTCTAAAAAATTGAATTTGTACACATCTTTGTAAAAATTGCAAGCTCTTTGAGTCTTGAGATGACATACTGAGATCTCAGTAAATACGCTAAAAAGGAATAAAGTGATGTACTGTACAGATGACAGCCAGGAAAGCTTGAAGTGTAGCCAAAATGAACAGAAAGAGCATTTCAATGAAGGGAAAGAACATATCCTATAACTAGAAGCTGAGATTTGCACTCAAAAGTTACTGAGATTTCTAATCTGTTTTGAGCACCAATAGACCAAGGAGCTATTTAAGGTTTCTGCACTGACTGAGTACAACAGTGTCCAATCAAGTTGTCTAAGAACCTTGGAACACTGGGAAAGAGAGGTAATGAATGACTTGGGAATCAGGACGCCTAAAATGTTGTAAACTTCGTAAGCCATTTTACATCTTAGAAAGTGAGAATTTTTTTCCATCCTTTGGGTCTGAAACCTGGAGCTGGCTGTTTGATTTCTGGGTGGATGGAACATTCTGGCAAGTGGAGTATGTATCACAAGGGATCTCCTGGGAGAAATTAGAGCTGATGAGTGATACAGTTTGTGTTGATCGGCTCCAGTACTTCTCCAACTCTACACAACTCTTCCTTCAGGAAACTGGGGCCAGTAAACATTTGAAAAGTGAAAACCTACTGTAAAAAAAAACTAAGTTTGTAAAAACCTTTTGTGACAGTTTATCATTACTTGAAATACAATGCAGTAGATGCAATACGGAGGCAAGACAAAAGCCCACATTTGAATCCAACTCCATCAGCTATTGCCTTAAGTGATTATATTGTTTCTTTTGAGATAGTTTCTTCATCTATAGTGTACTAATAATTATGAAGATAAAAATTTATGAATGTATTTCTGCAATTCTAAATTATAAACATTTTAATAATTACTATACTCATTAACACAGAAACTGACCTTTCTAAGCTGAACTTAGCTCAGTTGACCAGCATTTTTTAAGCACACAAACTTTGATGTTAGACAGATCCATCAATCAATTGCTATGAGAGTTTAGAAATCTTAACTTTTCAGTACCTCAAACTTTTCATCTCTAGAATGGGTTTAAAGATAGGGTCTACTTCGTATCATTGTCTTGGACATTAAATAGAGTAACCAATGAAAACAGTATAGCTCTCAGAACACAGTAGGGGGTCCGTACATCTGCATTAGACATTAATTTAACTCTGCTCACCATAGGATGGGCCCTTGAGACTTGAGTAAAGGTGCATTTACAGAGGAAAACCACTAGATGGCGGATGCATCATTTTTATTACTCAGATTGGTACCCAGCAGCACTTTGTCTTGATTCTTCCTGGCATTCAAGGATCTTGGTGGACCTCAGAAATAGCATTTTTAGTGGAGTAATTACATCTCTTGTTTATAAATAATAACCACTAATAAGATTTTTATATAATAATTTAGGATAATTTTAAAAGATAAAAAACATTAAATAATTTATACATCCTCTTCTAAAACTATCTAAGAAAGAATGTAGATAAAATAACTTTTTTTAAAAAAATGTATGATGTATGTTCAATGACAGAACTGAGCCACAGGTCTGAGGAAGAGTGAGAAGTACTGAGCTAAGCAATATAAAGTACATATCTTCGTGAAGCTTATAGTCTAGAAACATAAAATATGATACCCATATAATCATATGAAGTAGCATACAATGATACAATGTGATATATAATAATAATATGATATAATGATAATGACATCAGTGATAGTGCCACATAATCAAGGCAGAGTCCTTAATCAATGGCTAAGACAGCTCAATTAACTCTCAGATCAGTAAGGAAGTCTTCCAGAGGGTGACGCTGGAGTTACACCTTGAAAGTCATGAAGATAGCAGAGCGTAAGAGGGAGCAGATGGTGCCCAGTGGCCCCACCTCCAAATGCACAAAGAAAGGCACGGAGCTGTGAAAGGGAATGGAGTCCTTTGGGGACATGGAGAAACGCCTGGACCCGATCATGGAAGGACATCAATCATATGAAAGAGCCCGTAGAGTATCATGAGGTTACGAGATCCAAAGTAGTCTTGGGAAAATAACCTGGACCTGGAAGACTAAACATTACGGAGGCATCAGGCCTAATGAATGTCGATCCATTCCATCCTGATCGTACCTTTGCTTCCTCCCACTTACTCCATCCTCAGCTTTGGAAATGGATATTGATAGTCGCTAACTAGCCCTTTACTGAACAGTCTGTTTGGAACTGAGAGGTTAGTTCTCCAAAAGCTAATTGGGCCATTGGCAAATTTGCCCTGGGAATACATTTGAGGCCTCAAGGTAAATTAGATAGGTCAGCCTGCCATATCCGTCATTCTGGGCATCTGATTACATAGATCTTTGGGGTCATGTTTGATATTTTTAGACTTTATATGCAGAGTAATAGGAACATATTAAAGAGTCCTAGCAGGCAAGTGAAAAGAATTTGGGCTGGAACAAAGTCAAAAGTTTAGAGGCTAGCTAGCGTGGATTCCATGGACTAGGTGGGACAAGGTTATTTCAGCCCAAAGCCAGTTGCACTGAAGAGAATGGGTAGATCTGTGATGGTTATAGGGTAGAATGCCAAATATGGCAACCTACTAAGAAACTGAGTTTTCTCAAAGATGCTGTTGGTTTGTAATGCCAACATAAGTCTTCATTACTAAGCCCTCACATCAAGATCTGTAAGAGAAAACCAAACCCCAAACACGCAATCATACAAAGATTTTACAAGTGCCTGATCTAGGTCTTCACTGCATGCTTTAATTGCTTTAGAATGTTGCCAAAGTTTTACCTTCCTTAGCAAAGCAAGGCTGTGCTGAGGTAGCAAATAGTGATAAAGTCACAGTGACTTAGCACTGTGCAGGCTTGGTCATATTATGAGACACATTCATTGTGGATTAGTGACAGATGACTCAGCTCCACATGGTCACTGGGGGAGTCAGCCTGACGGAAGCTCAACTGTCTCTTAGTTACACCTCTGGAATGCAAGCCTTCCTCGCCTGGCAGTGCAGGGGAAGAGAGGGACCTGAAAATCCTCCCTGCAGCTTTTCACCCTGCATCCCAGAAGTGACCTAACATTTCCATACACATGTCATTGGATCAGCTGCATGCCCCATCTAACTGCAAGACAGTAAGTGGACTAGAGAGAATTGCAGTCTTCACTACACACACACACACACACACACACACACACACACACACTGGTCATTTTCCTTAAAGGAACACTGAACAAATTCTTCCTCTGAGATATTGCACCTGGATGAGGAGGAAGGAATGACTGGCCCATGGTGAGAGATGAATCTTGCATTGTCAGATAGGCTTCCCTGCTGGTGAAGAGAGTTTTTGGCACCAATAAACAGGATTTCATATTGGGCTGTAACAGTATTACACAGAGTGTAAGTCAAGAACAGAGGCACGCTTGTAGGACACTACACACCGCATACATGTATTGAGACATTATTGTGACCCATAAATATGTACATTTGTGTCAATAAAAATCTGTTAAAAACTGTTTCGAGACTTTAAAATGCTAACTATGCTGATTTGATCATTGCACATTGTATACACAGGCTAAATTATCACACTGTGCCCCATATATACGCCCAATTACAATAATAATAATAATAATTTGTTTTTTTTTAAAGCATGATCCAAAAATTAGAAGAAAGAGATGCAAAGTATCTGCTGCACTGATTCATGCTCCATAACACTCTGGGCTCCCCCTCTCTGTGTAGATGGGGAAGGGTAGTTTCTTCCTTCCTCAACCTCTGAAGTTTTTTTAATTGAGGTGAAAGCAGCTGGAGCCCCTTCTCAAAGCCCAGCTATTGACAGAAAGGATTCAACTGACAGGAAAAGCAACCTGAGCAGTGCACGGTCTGAGGTAAATTCCTCCATCCTGCCAGCCCAGGCCTCCTTCTGAGCGAGTTTCAGAGTCCTGCGTTGCTTCCTTGAGACATGACTGACTGCACGCCCGGAGTAGCTGAAGGGCCATTGTCCTCCGCTCCTCTTAGCTGGTTCTAAATGAAAAGTTACACAAATGGAGTCAAGGGGTCTTTCTTCCTGTGTGACTGGTTTCTCACCAACAGAAACCTTTTCCAGAATAGCAGAGTGCTATTTAGGTTCACAGTTGGCTCAGCTTGGGACCCTGCCATCCACTAACCTTTAGCCATCCCTTCCCCAGGCAGAGAATTTCTTCAAATTACTACCCCAGAAGCTCTTAAGTTACATAATATAGAAGAATGATTGCTTTTGAGATCAAATCTACATAACTAGGGATGAAACAGATAATTTTTGGAAAGTGTACGTTGTGTGAGTGTGTGTATTCCTCTCCACCTAAAAATGCTATTGCTTGTCATATAGTAAAATGCCACAAACATAGCTGATAAAAATACTTCAGTCTGTGGTCACAGTTTAAGTGACTACGGCAAAAAGTTACTTCTCTCTGGTCTATTTTCTCTCTTGGTAAAGTGGATTTTTTCCAAATGCAAATGGCCAATACTAAACACTACCTGCACGACTGAGTTGTTTCCTAATAAAATAACGTATGTGGACTCTCCTGTAGAATCTTTTAATCACTAGAAAATAAAGTACCATTAAGCAGCTCCCTTCCACAGTTGGGGAAGATGACTGAAAGAAGAGATTTCTTAGAAATAATTTACTTTGTATGGATGCACCTTGAGGCCTTAATGCTCAGTGAAATGAATGAATCAAATGCGTGAGCTTAATTATTGCATGGTTTCTCTTATATAACAAATAAATAAACTATAAATTATTCTCTTATATAGCAAATAAATAAATTATGTAAAAATAGAGACCAAAATAAAATATGAGTAATAGGAAATAGATCTTTTGCCAAAGGGAAAGGAACTAAACGTTGGAAGGAGGAGAAAGAGAAGGAGGAAGAGAATAAAGAAAGAATTCAGATGTGCCCTGTGCATGTATCAGCTCCCCAGAAGGAATAAAACCATTAGGTACTGCAAAAATGTACTAGGAAAAAGTAAAAGTGAAAAAATAAAAAGAAATAATTTGCACTCACAGGAGTTAATGCTGCCTACAATCCATCGAAAATATTAATAGAAGGCCACAACCCAGTGACTATTAAGCAGGATTTTCAAACAGGTAGCCACAATCACCCCTGTCTCCTTCACAATGCATTGATGAGTTGGTTTTGTATGCTCTTCACTTTTAAAATGAATTCAGACGATTCCTGTCACCTTGCAATGAGACAGAGGCATCCTATTCTGCATCAATTATGGGCAGAGCTGTGCCAAGGCCTAACTCAACAAAGCAAATAAGTAGATCAGGATTTAAGGGGCCACTTATTCATTAGGTGAGGGGACACTTTCTCTAGAAATGTACAGTGCTCATCATCCTTGAAATATAAACTACTTATATTTCAAATAATGATAGGTTGAAGTGTTGTTATGAAAAGGAAGACACAGATTTTCTATAAATGTGTTTTTCCTTGTGATAATATGTGAAATTACATTCCATGTTAAATTGCTCGAGGCAAGCAAGGTTTAATATGTATCTAAATAATTAAGCTAATTGTGTAAAAATATATTTGCAGAATCCACCAAATGTGTTAATACATTTCACATCATGTTTACCCATTTTACATGATTAAAGTTTGCTTTGTGAAATAGTCTCCAAAACACTGAAAGGCCTCAAAGTCTTCACAATTTTTTGTCAATACTCAGTACTTCCTGGAAAAGAAATACTGTAGCAATATTAATAATCAACAGTACACTCTCTTTTCCTTTCCTCCAATGCTTTCTTTTTCTCCCTTCTTTATTGAAATTGAAATCCTTACTTGTATGCTTTCTTTCACATTTTCACATCGTATGGTTGAATGGCATCATAAAAACCAAGGCACATTCGTGCAGGTCAGTGTTCCCATCTCAATTAATTTTGCAGGATCAACAGTCTGCAATTTGCCAACAGCCTCTCCTTCCAATGTGTGGGCCACGCTGATGTCACATGACCTTTTCAATCCTTCCCACGTGTGAACTGCGCAGAACACTGGGTGTGAGAAAGGATGCCGCTGTGAAAATTGTGCGAGAGGGTGGACAACTTTAGTGCTCCTCACTGTGTCGTAGAGGGACTATCCATTATACTTTGGTGTGTGAAGAGTGATATAGGTCAGGCCATATTTTGGCATGTGAATGTGTTGTTAATGCCAAATGACTCAGTTTTTGACTGGTGTGCATTCATGTTGCTCCGTTAACACTCTTTACAAGGCAAATACAGAGGAGGCGTTCATCTCTGAATGTCTCTCCCACTTTGCCCCTGGGAGAAATCCATAGCCCTCTTTGAATTCCTGTTCTTTGCCAGCTCCTGCCTTGCCTACTCCCCTGCATAGAGTCTTCTCCTCAATTCTCTCCCTGACTTTCCTTTTACCACTGCTTGTGGGTCTTACATACATAGACAGCCCTCTGAATCCTCTAGTTCTACCACCAAGGATCCGACCAGCATGGATGATAAACACCTGGAAAAAAGAATTGCACCTGCATAGAAAATGTAATGACTATTCTTGTGTTTATTCTCTAAAGAATTCGGTATAACAGCTATTGACACTGTATGTGCTTTGTGATACAAGTATATGGGTTGATTGTGTAGGTCCTTTACCAATAATATGCCAGTTTGCATGAAAGTTCTGAAAATCTACTGATTTTGCTATCTGTTGGGTTCTTAGCACCATTCCCCAGTGGATACTGGGGAACAGTAGTGCTTCACTTAACTGTATCAGAGTTTTATCATGTAGATTCTAACTCCCCATTTAATGGGGCCACTAATAGTCTATGGTTCACTCATTTTGGTAATTCCTGACTGGCACAGAGCAGAGATGTCCTGAGACACAACTCTAACAACCATCGTGTCCACCAAGCTCTATGGGAGAAAGTTGTCCATTGGTGGCCATAGCACATGTGGATTAAGGACAGAGCATAGTGTTATATGTTTTTCTCCATTTGTATGAAGTTTCTCTTAAAACTCTTTTATCTTTAGTTTCTCTCCCAACTTACTTTTTGTGACAGTCAATTAGCTGCATAGAGAAATGCATTGGTTTTGAGTGGTACAGAAGCCATTTAGTGTAGCAGAGCTGAACTAACTTAACCTTCAGCCAACTCAACAGTGGGGTTGCAGGAAGGTGAAGATCCTGAATTTGGATGGTCCTCGTGTTCATCTGCTGCCCTTTGCTCTTATCCACCACATTTTTCCACCCTCTGTCAGCATCTCTGTCTGCAGCTCAGCTTCTTTAGCTAAAAGTAGTGGCATCTACTATTTAGGATATTTTGAGAATTGAAGGAATACATAAAAATATCTAAATTGCCCAGAATAATAAATGTAATGGAAAAGGTATATAATGAAAAATTGTACTAAGTGGAAATTATCATCATCATCATCGTAGCCCCTAATCCTTGCCTTAGATGTGATTCTTTGGCTCCATCCCAGCATGCTCCCTGGGCTTGTGCTATACAATATGGTAGCCACAAGTCACATGTGGCTGAAGAGAACTTGAAATGTAGCTAGGCTAAACTGAGATGTGCTCTAAAAATAAATATGTGCTAGATTTAGAAGACTTAGTACCCAAGAAAGCATGTAAAATAGCTCATGAATAATTTTTATATTGATTACATCATAAAATTGTAGTATCTTTAATAGAGTGGATTACATAAAACATCAAACACTAAATTTCTCCTTTTTTTTCTTTTCTACTTTTTTCCCCAATGTAGCTACTAGAAATGATGCGTGTAGCTTGCATTCATTGGCCACATTACCATTCTACTAGACAAGGCTGCCCTAGATGAAAATCTCTTTGGATTTCCCTTCAGGAACCCCACATCTACTGAGAGCAAAAGATCCTCCCGCTTTCTATTATGGGGTTTCAGAGCCTGAGTTGCCTGGGGCAGTTAAGCCCTGCCTGCTCTGCCAAAAGAAAATGATGGGGAAAATATTGATGGGCGTGCAACTTGCAAGGCATTTACTAAGGGTCTGAGTGGAGCCCTTAGGAAAGAGTTACTGCCTCTTAAATAGCACCTTACTCTCTGGGAGTGAATGAAAGGAGGGGTTCTTTCTGTTAAAGTCATTTAGGATCCTCTGCTGAAAGGAACCATATGCTACACAATGAAATATATTCCAGGCAAGATGCATATGCTTTGCACAATAAACACGTATGCAAATCTTGCAAAGATTTTTAGGGAGAAAATGTGTTGATATTATTCACATCAATATCATTTAATGCGTCCTTATTCTTCTGACCCAAAGTCAAATTCCTTTTTTGCCTCAACCTTTGACAATGAAGATTTTACACAAAAGTGATCTAAGATTTTTGTTTTGGGTCAAGAGGAATTTGTTTCTAGTTGCTGAAATTTAAGTCTCAATAAATCACAAGCTCTAAAAAGACTGGCAAACATCCAATGGGTCTGGCAGCATCTGCACATGCCTCTCGGGGACATTCTGGGTGGGAACAGCACTGAGCAAAAATCCCAAGACCTGAAGCTGCGGCCTGCCCTTTTCAAGTCTCAGAATCACAAGATGTTTTCTCGTTCGGACTGTTCTCAGACTCCAACTATTTTGGACATAGAGCTGCAACCCATAATTGGAGCTAGTGTTGAAAGGAAATTAGAATCCTCCTTGAATCACATCTTTGCAAGGTTTCTCTCTGCCTAAATGAGTCTCCAGTGCAAGTGATAGAGTAGGAGAAGCCTTGTGGGATCCCAATAAAGTTGTTCTGGCTAGTAAATAAACATGAAAATTCAGAAATCAACACAGTCCTGGGAAATTCCATTCAGGGAGTAAAAGGTCTCACTGAGCATGGTGCTACCTCTTTAATTGTCCCCTGCTCCGTCTGTAGCCTCCCATCATATATTCTTCTGAAAAGCCATATTGCTACAAATACACATTTAGGATTTGATTACAGAGTCTCATCCATTTACATGTACAAGATAGAGCCTACTGTGACAGATTAATGCCCCTAAGTTTGTACAGGAAGGTTAAATAAAGTGTTACTTTTATGACACCGAATATCTTTATGATGCTTTTGCTAAATCAGAGACCACTTGGTGATGTTGCAGATGTGCCAGACACTTATTGTGAGCTGGCAAAATGCCACCGGTGCTTTAGCCATCTATCACACTTGCTACCTTTCTGCACAGGCCATCCTCACTGCTTGCTGTGTGTAATACAATATTCACCAGGCAGCTTGCCCCCTTCTCATTTAGTCAAAGAGAAACAATTCAAGTCCCATCACCCTGAGACATTACAAGATTACTAGAAGGGAGAGTGGTTCATGCACGATCGTACCATTTCCAACTTAGCTAAAACACACACACACACACACACACACACACACACACACACACACACACACATTCTTGAGGATTGCAAGTCCATTTCAAAGCTACCTCCCGCCCATGGTTTATTTTCTCTTTCCTCCAGGCTTCTTCTTTGGGGATGCATTCGCTTCACTTGCCTGGCCCTTCCTCCTACTGTGGAGACCCAGAACTGTCACTGATGATCTTTGGCCACACTGAATTTTCTGCTTCTCTCTCAGTTTCTCAAACAAATGTCTGTATGGAAGCACATCTTATTAGGTCAGGTTCTATTCTCTGTAGGGAAAATTGTGTATGCTGAGAAGCAGGCACAAAAAGGATGTCTTGGCCACGCTATAGTCTGGGCTTAGAAATTTTCACCTGTAGGGCTGGGGAAGAGACAACTCTCCCATTTAACTGTGTATCCATATCGAAGTCGGGAGGACCAGATCTTGAACTGGCTTGCTACCTTATTAGGTCAGGTTTGATAGACAGTGAAATACAAACTTTAAAGGCATGTGGGCTTTCATTAGTTGCTAAGATGGGAAATAGGTTTGTTTCATTTGATTACAGGCAAAGGTCTGGACCAAAACATAAGATTAAGAGAATGGAGAAGATATGATTTTTTTTCCTCCCATTTTAGCCCTTTGAACTGAATTGTAGCCCTTAGAGAAAGGGAAAGAAATGGGGACAGCAAAGAGATGGGGACAGAAAAAGCAACGGTTATTTGTCCTGAAATTCTTGTTTTAATTCTAGACATGATTTTCCTTAACATGGCGGGTTCAAAGTTATTGAGAACACATCTGTCCACATGTCATCTTGACAGTGATGCATCACCAAGAATTAATCACCCTGAGACAGTTCTCTCTCTTCATAGCTTTGGCAGGGAACACTATCATGTAGCTTCGAGTGGACAACAAGTGAGGTAATGGAGCTCAAGGGAGCACCGTGGGGTGCAGACAGCAGAACAGTTTGTGTGTCGGTTTGTCATGTGGCTTTATGGGCTCGCCGAGGTTTGGGTGGAGGAATTTATTACAGTGGGCATGGTGGCTTCAAGTACTACCTGTATGGGAGCTGGATTAGAACTTCTGGATTATTGCTTTCACTGAAACTTCATTGAGATCCATAGGCTGGGGAGTGTAAACCCCTCATGCTTGCTGATGAGTTTTGTATCATTCACTCTGCTGTTGAACCAATGGAAGAAAGGTAAAGGCTTCAAAGAGAGCTGTTCTAGGAATCCTATGTGGGTTTTTAAAATTTGATAAAGACCTTACTTTGCCTATGCCAGTGGTTTACATTGGTATTAAACACTGAGATATTTAATAAAGGGTCAAATACTATTGGGCAGACAACTGTGTTCTTTGTACCTGAATAGTGGAAGAGACTTAAATTCCTCTACTTAAGAACACAGCAGCCCAAGGAGGATTCTTTTCTACAGGAGCTATGTCCTCCTAGTGTGAAATAAGTTTGCAGCTTAAATAGCACAAAAAGAGGCAGGAATCCTGAGCATTATACTGGAGCACAGAGTAGGAGAGGTGTTAAAATAACAGTCCCCTCCCCCAGATGGCTGCCTCATAAAACAGATTTACTTTCTGCAAACACTGAGCTGGCTTTTCAACTCACCCTCACCCCCTAAGGAGTTCCCTATGAAATCAGGGAAAGTGTCAAGGCGCAGATGAAGTCACTCGGGGAAATTTAGACCTCTGGTCAAACTTGGGCTGCCTAATTCAATCTACCTCTCATCAGTGGTGCTCAGGACCTCACTGGGATCACAACAGAAGTAGAACCAAATTGAATCCTGGTTTCCATTTGCTCTCTCACTGGTGGAGTCACTCATAAAAACGTTTCTAAAATGCCAGCAAAATCAGACCACACTAGTAAACCTCCTCCGTGTTCTTAGGTCATATGCATATGGTGTACTAATGTGAAAAGTGACTGCTGAAACCTTCTTTTTTATTAAGTAGATCTGCTTAACCAAGGGTTTCCTTCTGGCTATGAGGTGATACATACAAAGATGCTTCAAAAATTCTAAATTATGATGCAAAAATAAGAAACAGACAGTAGTCATATGGAATTAGGTGAAAAGCCATTGTCAATATGATATGTTTTATATGATCTCATTTTATGGTATAAGGCATGTGTGTCTCTCTCTGTGTGTATGTGTTTCCATTAAAAGTCTTGAAAGTCAAATACCAGCTGTGCATAGTTGTTATCTCTAACTAGAGTGTGGGCTTTTGAGAAGTAGGATTTTAACTTACAAAATTCTACATTGTTTGAACATTTTCTCAATTTGGAATGCATTCCTTTGTCATGAAAATATTTTAAAATATGAAGAACCAAATTAAAATTGTCCCCTCAGATCTGCTGGTATATAGCTGATCTATAAGAGGTTATGGTATTTAATCACTGATTAAATCAAAACTGCCTTTCTACCATCTCTGTAGGTTCAGGACTAACACAGACGGATTCAGTTCATTCCTGGGTTAGGCATGATAGGCAGCAAAGACATCATGGACAAGAAGGTGGATTCTTGAAACAGATTGCTGCAGACCTCCACTTTCCAGCTGTGTGACCTTGAGGGTTACTTAACCTCTCCACGCCCAGGTCGATTGTCTTTATTATGGAAACGATAAAACTACCTACTCCCCCCAGGCTGTTATTAAAATTAAATTGGTTAGAATTTGTAACATACTTGGAACACAAGTATTATATATTTTAGACAAAATAAAAATGTGTTTAGTCTCAGGAAACTTACATTCTCACAAGTGAAAGAACAAGACATAGAACTGATCAAATTTACGTTAATACCAGGGGGTCAGGGGAAGCACAACAGATGCTTGGAACAAGGACTCTTGAGCTCCATCTTTACCCTCTTTCAATGAGAAGACAGGAAGGATTTTAAAAATGCCATAGAGACATCTTTGTAGCTGGAATTACAGATTCAAATTAGATCGTACCAAGTTGGGCACGATCATGAGATCTGAATGCCAGAAATCGGAAGGAGATTAAGTTCCTGACGCTGCCGAGGAAGCTTACAGAGATGTGACTTTTGTGGCGGCCTGACGTTGCATGAATGCGTGGTCATCAGCTTGAGGATGGTCAGAGGCTGTTACAGCAGCTCCTTCCACGTGGGTGGACTGCAGCTAAATCCCTGTAACCTTACAGTCAGTAGATGAGTAGCAACTTCCTAATCTCTCTGTGCTTCCAACCATTTCCCTGAAATGTATCCATTTCTACTAGTGGTTCCTCAGATGCTTTCTGTGCAGAGATTGAAGCATCCCGGTAGAAGTTAGAGGAGAGTACCTTTCTACAAAAGGCAAAATCCTGGAGTCAAGGATGTATGTGGCATGCCTGGAAGACATTTGGCTAGCTTAGGTGATGTGGCTGGACTTGGTAAAATCTAAAGATAAGAAGAAAAAATTGAATGGTATCTTGCAGAGCATTGGGTAAAGGTAAAAATTTTGAGCTATTCTTTATACAACAGAAGAATATGATAGCGATTTTTTTCTTTTTCTGAGGAGTCAGTGATTCAGGAGAGAAAGGAGAGAGAGAATGTGAAAGTGTTGCATCATGCTAATTTTTCTGTGAAAATTTCAATTTAATGGCATATACTGCTGGACACGGCAACAAAAGGGAGAGTATGTGATTTGTTTTCATTCTGGCACATGAGGAAACCTAGAAGCATGTCTACAAGTATCTGCAGAAGTAAGAATTAAGACAAATAAATGTGACCAAAACCTAATGTTAATAGCTTCCTAATTCTAGAGCAACAAAGTCCTCTGGGCTTTATGAGGTATCACACATTCTGGATAAGACCAAGGCCTGTACTGCTTTTAAGTAAAGTTTGATTCCATGAAATAAGTGTATTGGATGCCTGGATCGACAACTCTCTTCTCCAGTCCTTGGACTGGTAACTTATCCACTAAGCTTCACTTTCACTTTATTTCAATAAAAATGGAAATAATGCTAGCAAGCCAAATTAATTGAAATTATAGGTGTAAAGCCCTTTAAATTGAAAAATACATAAAATTATAAAGTACACAAATGTGTTTCCAAGTGGACAGACTTGCTATGTGCAAAGATTTTTTCAGGAACTTCCTTTTCACAGAGTGTCAGAAGTATCTCAGCTAGCAGAATTAAAAACGCTAATTGGAAATAAATGATTCAGAATCTGTGTCTTTTTTGTGATAGGTTAGCTGTGACCTGAACTATATGTAGATAACAAAAGCAAAGTGTGATTGAAACAGTTAGTTGGTGGTCCATTCAGGAATCTCCAAAAGATACACAGCTTCTCTCTTTGGATGTATATACTATATTTTGGATATTTTCTCTCTTTGGATGTACATACATAGTAAAGTCTGTATTTCATGGTTTATCCTTTCTAACTTTGCATTTTAAATTGAGTCAATCTCTTTATTCTAAGGTTAATTTGTAATAGTATTAGAATTAAAAATAGAAAAATTATGTAGTTTGTCTTCATATTACATTACATGCCTCCTTTCTGCCTTTTTTGTTTTTTGTGACACTGGGGATTCAATCCAGGTCCTTAGTACTGAGTTACTAAGTACTTAATACTGAACTATGTATCCCTAGCCCTTTTAATTTTTGTTTTTAATTTTGAGACAGGGTTTTGCTAAGTCACTTAGCCAAGGCTGTGCTTGAAACTGTCATCCTCCTGCCTCAGTCTCCCAGCATGTTGGGATTACTGGTGTGCATCACTACCCTGGGCTTCTTTTCCCCTTCCTATGTGTCTCTTAAACTATCTAGAGGCAGGAAAGCAAGAAGAAAGAGAAGAGGAAGAGGAAGAAGAAGAGGAAGAAGAAGAAGAGGAAGAGGAGGAAGAGGAAGGAGAAGGGGAAGGAGAAGGAGAGGAGGATGAGGAGGAACAGGAGCAGGAGCAGGAAGAGGAGGAAGACACAGAGGAGGATGAGAACAAGAGGAGCAGAAAGAAGAAAAGGAGGAAGAATAAGAGAAGGAGGAGGAGGGGAGCAAAAAGAAAAAAGAAAGGAGGGGGAGGTGGAAGAAGGGGAAGAGGAAGTAGAAGTATAGGAAAAAGAGGGAGAGGAGAAGAAAGAAAAGTGGGAAAGGTCAGGGGAGGAGGAGGGGAGAAAAAAGGGAGGTGGTAGGAGGAAGGTGAAGAGGAAGAAGAAGAAATAAAGGAGGAAGAGGAGGAGAGGAAACAGAAGAGGAATACAGTGAGCTGAGACCAAGTATCTTGCCACAGGATCCCAGAGGGAAGGCTGAGAAGTCAGATGTTTCTTCTTTTGGTTCTCACCAGCAAGTTTGTTCAAAGTTGTTCAAAGTTGTGTAAAGACTACCATTTCCTTCAGAGTGGCTTTTTCTACAATTCTGTTCATCGCTGTCTTCATTCACGCCGTAGAGTGTAGGGTTATATACAACCTAGGTGTAACATTCTCGTGGTTGCTTCACTTCCTCTTCCTACACCTGGTGCATAGTCCTTTTATAAACAAATTCTGCTGAGGTTATCTCCATGTGCCCATGCTCTTGGTTTTCTGGTGCAGTGGTGAGAGATCTGTGCTCCTGAGTGCACTTTCCTCAGTACTCTTTAGATGGGAGCATGGAGAACGGTAGACTGCAGACAGCTTCATGGAGGGTTGAGCTAGATACCATGGGGACAAAAAAAGACAATGAAGTCATTCCCAGAGAACTGGATCAAGGACTAATTAAACACATTTCCTTTCCTTTAAGGCTCGATCTGGGACCTTCAAATGTGTGCCCCAGATGCTAAAATGTTCCCCATTGTTTCACTCTCACAATGAGGGTTTTTTGTTATTATTTTCCTGCTCTCTTACCTTTTCATTGTAAACTGGTTTGTATGGGGGAGAAAAAAATCCAATTTACTCCCCTTTGTAGTTTTTAGGTCATTAGAACAAAGTAGCCAGCAATAATCAGAACAGCAGAAGTAACTCACTGTCCCCAGGAGGAACCACAATGGACACAGATGGTTTCTACTGCGGGGCCCAGTGTTAATTGCACAAGCAGAAAGAAGCTAAAAAAATTTAGATGAGAAGGGTAGACTGTGGCACACACTGTATGTCTCCTAGATTGTGAGTTCTAGGCTTTCCTGCAGTTTGGTGGAAAGTTCTGCCAATAGATCATGAGAAAAATTGAGATGCAGCCTAAAAACCTGTGCGCTCACACACACACACACACACACACACACACACACACACTGTCAAACTTTACTCTGTTCATTTAATCCCTGAGTGGAGAAAACAGCAAGGACTCAGAAGAGCTCAGCACAAGACAAGAAACCAAATCCCTGAAGGACTTCATGATGAGAGCCCTCCCACCCTCTGGACCTATCCTGAGATATGAGTGTGAAACATTTAGCATAAGGGCAAGGAGTTTGGCAGAGTAGTCTCTTCAGTCAGTTGGCATTATTTACTCTAAGTGATTTCATCAGTTAAAACACAGGTGCAAATGTCAGACTGCCCCACCTCCACAGACTCAAGCCAAAATGGAATTGATGAACTGATCTAACGGTAAGTCAGCCTCTGTTGATAGAGTAAAATACCTGTGATAACCAGTTTAGAAGGAAGAAAGGTTAACTTGGCTCATGGTTTCAGACAGTGTTTGGAATGTTACTCGGCCCTTTTGCTTTAAAGCAGAGGTAGCACAGTATAGCCTAGTGGAGCATGCGATGGAAGAGTCCTATTCACCTCAAGGCAGCAGAGAACAGAGAGGCAGAAAGGCACTGGGGTCCCAGCCTCCGCCCGGAGGGTACACCAACTTCCTCCTATTAGGCCTGACCTCTGAAAGGTCCCACTACCTCCCAATAGAAGTCCAGGCTGGTAGCCAATCCTCAATACGTGAATTTTGGGGGGTTCACTGCAGATCCAAACCATAGCAGAAATCAGGACAATCTGCCACGCGCCGCTTGCTGCCGAATCTCCCACTCACCATGGTGTGATTCTCTCTGTATCCCATCTTCACTATGTTCTATTTTCCCCCTGTATTGTTCGCTTTCTTAGGCAGGCTTTCTTTCCCTGTATGGCGGATACGACAGGTTCAGAATTTATAATCTTGCCGCTTCCTTTTCACGCTAAACCTGGTTTCACTAGCCTAAACTGGTTTGACTTTGACTGTCACTTTTGCTGATTGTGAGTAGGGGACAGGCTGACTTTCTTGGTCTAATCAATTCCTGTGAAGGTAATACGATATGCATTGTAAAACCAACCAAATCATGTAGGCTTAGGGTGGGGGAAAAGATGGTTCCCAAAGGAAAGCCAGGTTCTGCACTCATTGGCTAGGAAAAGGTAACTGGATGCTATGTGATAAAAACTGCAAACACCTACTATTGTTCTTTTATGCCTGTTCTTCTCCTTTGGTGTCTTATTTTTACTCCACAGCCTATTTTTGTATCAGTAATTATGAGTGGTATGAGTTTGAGAAAAATCAAATTTCACACACAGTTTGGGCTTAACAAAGTGAGGAGTCATCAATTCTTTGTTTTGTTTGAGACAGGACCTTGAACTCATTGTGTAGCTCAGGCTGGCCTAGAACTCTCAACAGTTCCTCAGCCTCCTGATTCCTGGGATTAGAGGTGTGCACTACATTGCCCAGCAAGAAGTCATCAATTTTGGTGTGTTTTTTTTGGGTTTTTTTTTGGGGGGGTACTGGGAATTGAACTCGGGACCCTGCACTTGCCAAGCAGTTACTGTACTGCTGGGCCATATCCCCAGCCCAAGAGGTCATCAAATTATAGAAGTTTTGAATTATACCCATCAGACGCTCCAAAAGGGTATTATCTTCCTTTTAAATTACTCTTTCCTTCAAACACATATTTAATGCATTTTTTGAAAACTTTTTCTCATATTTTAATATGTTTAGTTTAATTCCTAGTTTTGTAACAGTACTGTCTTATTTTCATTGCAAATTTAAAGTACATTGTGAGTTAAATAGATTTATGTGAACTGGCCTGTGAACCTTACTATTTAAAACACTGTTACCTTGGGGAGATGTATTCCAAGTTTCAAATAGCCAATTTATATGTATTCTTTTAAAATACAGTTTATTTGCAAATGAGGGATTCTTTGTTTATCTTTTGCTATGCAGCGCCCCCGGCCCGCCCCCCTCTATACTTTGTGTACCTATTCTTGGGTGTCTCGTGATTCTGTGAGTGGCTACTCAGTTTGCTGGTTCTTGCTTGGGGATGTCTCACGTGGTGGCAGCCAGGACCGCAGTCAGCAGAAAGCTCACTTACAGCTTTGACACTGGGCACCGCTCATCCTCTGGAGGCTAAGCTAAGGATGGTGGCAAAGCACCTTTGCATGGCTGCCCATGGTGGCTTGGACTTGCTGAGTGTGGCAGGCGAGTTATGACAGGGAGAAGCGAAAGAGCATGAGATGGAAGAGGTCCAGGTGGAGACCCTACAGCTTCCTGTTCCCAGGTTAAGCAAGTCTCTGAATGTCATTTCCATGGCATTCTTTGGTGAAAACAGTCACCAAAGCCCAAATAAATTTTAGAGGAGGAGTATTAGACCTTACTTCACAAGTGGAAGTGTAGTAAAGACTTTGCAGCACTTTGAAAGTGCTGTAGAGTTATAGGCATCTCTGCAGAACTAGAATAAGTTAAGTATCTGAGCTCATTTCTAGACTTTTAGTCTCTGCTGATCCTAAATTGTTTATTCTGTGCCTTGGCACCTTCATTTATAAAATGGTGGTATCCCATATCTGAAATCGATGGAGCAAAAATGTTTCTGATTTTACATCTTTTTAAACATATTTTAGAATATTTGCATTTGCAAAATGCAGTATCATGTGACTAAAGCCTGAATCTAAACCTGAAATTTGTTTGTTTCCTATATGTCCTACTGACATAGACAGGAGATAATTTTATGTAATATTTTTAGTGTACCTACATTTTGTCTCTGATCTGTCACATAAGGTTAGATGTGAAATTTTACTTGTAAATTCACATTGACACTCAAAAAGTTTTGGATCTTGGACCACTTTGGATGTCCAGAGTAGGACAGCTTCACCTGCTGTGTATCATTGGCCTTATTATAGGATGATTTGAAAATAAAAAGCAATACATTAACAAGTACTTAGTTCAGTTCCTACCAAATATTATCCATCAATACTATTACCTTGGATTAAAGATAATGTTATAAGACAAATATAGTTGTAGCAGCTTTTGCCCATAGCTTACACAGCAGGTAAAATCGTTTTGTTTTTTAATTTGACTATAAGCAGAGTATGACATGCACTATTTTTTTTTTAATTTTTCAGTTTAAGAACTAAGCCTTATCCCTTCACTTGTCTCTAGAGATGGAACTCCTTGGATTGTTACATCTTAAATCTGTTACACAAATGCTTCTCCCATAGGCCAGGATGGTACTGCCTTGCTTTTTATTGACAACTGACATGTCATTCATATACCTTTTCTGTCTGCCAGGAAGCTCACATCAGTTTATCATGCAGGCCAATGGATATTTTCTATTACTAATTTTGGAGAATGATAGTAAAACAGTGACTTTTCTAAGAAGCAAAATAATTGATGTGCTTTACTAAGCATCATATGTTTAGGATAATTTTTCATAGTAGGAAATGAAAACAGAGGCTTATTTTCCATTGAGAAAAAATATTTTGGGAATTATGAACTAGTTTAATATTTTTTTTCTATTAAATACAATACTTTTCAACAAGTCAATAATTCAGGGTAGTTCCTTTATAAGAGGACTTCTACAGTGTCCTTTTCATCAGTTCTTAAATGGGACATCCCATGAAAACGATCAAGCTATTGGAAATAGCTAGATTTTTCATTTTAGCCAAAAGAACTCTGAATAGCAGCTCTACAAACAAAAAAAATTGGCAGAACAGATTGCAGAAATTATAACTAAGCTAGAGGACATTTTCTATTTCTAGAATAAAATGCTACTTGTATCCAAGGAGCATTGTTGTTTCAGATTTGAGCTTTCTCTCCAAAGAAGCCTGGAGATTTTTCATCTCAACTACAGAAGAGAATATCTGGTCCTAGGACAACTGAAAGACAGGCTGTTTAGATCAAGTATAAAGGGATGTAAGCTTCTAAGATTTGGGCACAGTACACCGCACAGGTCACGTTGACCTCCGGGGAAGGGTAGCGCAGTGTCTGCCATAAAAGCTATTTTCCTTGGGCTCTCCATTGACAGAAAGTCAGAGCAAGTGGGGTCCAGAAAGGCCAAAAATGAACTGTTTTACTTTAGAACTAAAAAAACTGAAACAACAACAACAAAAAAGCAAAGTTATTTATTTGTGTCCCATTTGTGGCACTGTTCACATATTCAGATTTCAGTACTTTTCCCTTTCCAGAGACAAGGGAGTCCTCTAGCAGTCCCTACCCCTTGCTTCAATGCTGAGGGTGTATATTTAGTTGGGTATCTAATATAACACAAGGCATTAATAATGGATAACTACAGAGACAGACGTTGCTGAAATGGAATTGGTACATCAGCTTTAAGGACTGGTTTTCATTTTAGCCAGTTCTCATCTTGGTATTGCATTACATTCTGAGCTCTTATTCTTACTAATGTTGAGCATAATCAGAACTTTAACATATTGGTCCATTCTGCGTTGCTCTAACAGAATGTCTATTTTGTGGTGTAAAGAAAAGAGGTAATTTTCACCTCACAGTTTGGGAGGCTGAAAGTCCAAAATCGTTTGCCCCCATCTATTTGTCTCCAGTGACATCATGGTGGAAACAAGTATGGTGGGGAGATCACATGGTGTGACAAGAACAAGACATAGAGCCAAACAAGATGGCCAAACTCACTTTAAATAACATTCTCACCGGAACTAATCCAGTCCTACAAGACCTACATTAGTCATCTTCCACTCAGTGGAAGGCTCCACTACCCTAATGCCACTGTACTGGACACCAAGCTTCCAGCAAATGAACTTTTGGAGGGAAAGCTCAAATCATATCCAAACCATAGCACCTAGGAAAAACATAGTGCATCAAAGGGTTTTATCTACCTACCTTTAATTAGAGTCTATACTTTTATTCATTTATTCACAGATATTCATTCAGCACATTCTCTGTCTCAAGTACTGTCATGTATGTCCCTGGGAAAGTAACACAGAAAACCCTTGTCATCATCATGCATATAAAGTGAAAATGTGTTTAATCTAAACTGAATTTAAATATATACATTTGTTGTTACCTGACTTACCACTTCACTGGCATTATCTTTAACAGAGAGAAACTCAAAATTTTAATGAAGGTAAGTTACCAATCTGTTCTTTTATGGTCATTGAATTTTTTTAAAAAATATTGCTTATTTTAAAAATTAAGCAAAAGAGATAAACAAGGAGTTTATGAAAGGAGATATCTAACTATACAAAGACACACATAAAAATGTATAGCAATGAATCAGTGAGCCCTGCCCCCATGCACACACCAGCCGCCATCAGGGATGCTTCCCGCTGGTAGCTAGCATGGGCCAGGAGAAGCAGCAGCCAGCTCCGCCCTCACATGCACATGGACCACCATCAGGGAGCTTCTTGCTTCAGTCATGGACTGAGAAAAGCAGCAACCAGCCCTACGCCATTGTGCCCAATGGCCACTATCGGATACCCATAGCCAGCACTGTCTGGAAGAATTAGCCAGCCATGTCTTGGAGAAATCATAGCCAATGCAGGAAGTGCCTTGGACCTCATAACCTGCTTGTCCAGAAGAAACCAGGAAAATGTCAAGACAAAGAAGCAAAAGGCAGTCTCTGGCCTCCAACCTATGCAGAGCAAGTCCGAGAGATGTAAAGGTGGAAGAGATTAAAAATTGCATAGCTGAAGTTTCTGAAGTGATGGCGACTGAAGTAAAGAAACAACTTCATGAGGCTATTAATGAAATTAGATCACAAATACTATCTTAGGTAAAAGAAGAAATGAAAAACATAATAAAAAAATTGCTGAGCATATCTAAAGAAGACATATATATATATATAAATAGATTTGAATAGGAAAATGAAGGAAACCTTGAATGAATATGAGCAAGATTTAGAATGCATGAAACAGATTCAAGGAAATATCCAGGAAGTGAAAAACTCCATTGAAATCTGGTAAAACTGCTTGAAAGAAACTGAAGATAGACTTTCAGACCTTGAAGACAGGATCACAGCTAGTGATCATGAAAGGAAAGATCTCTTAAAAATAACAAAGAACCAGGAAATAACAATTCAACAGTTGCAAAACAATGCAAAGAAAAATAAGAGAGGTAGGTGTCAGCAAAAAAGCAGAGGTCAACACAAAAGAATGACTATTTACAGAAGTAATAGCAGGAAGCTTTCCAAGCATGAGAAAAGGACAGGAAATATAAATAAGTGAGGCATACAGAACACCAACTAGCCATAAGCAAAATAAATCTACACCAGACATATAATAATCAAGATCCCAGAAATTCAGCACAAGGACAGAATACTAAAAGAAGAGAAAAGAAACAGATCACTTATGAAGGGAAACCCATCAGAATCACGACAGACTTCTCAACATAAACCATCAAGTCAAAAAGAGGCTGGAGTGAAATATTTCAAGCCCTGAAAGAAAACAACTTCCAACCCAGAGTAATGTACCCTGCAAAACTGTCTTTCAAAATTAATCGGGAAACAAGATACTTCCATGACCAGGAACTGAAGGAATTCATGACCACCAAATCCACCCTATAAAGAATACTGAAGGACATTCTGGAGAGAGATAAAAATGGCCACAGTTCCAGGAATAGCAGCAGAAGGGGATTGATTGTCAAGAGGGGCAAATAACTGAATGGAGGGGAAAAGTAGGGAGCCAATGGCAGGAAAATTGCAAGGCAGAGATAAGCCAGTATATGTAGGCCATAACCATTAATGTAGATGACCTCAATTCACCAATAAAAAGAAACACAGGCAGAGTGGTTTGGGAGATAGGATCCATCAACATTCTTTATACAAGAAACACATTTACCTTGAAAGGAAATTCATAGACTAAAAGTCAAAGGACAGAAAACAATGCTCCATGTGACAGGGAACCAGAAAAAAGCAGGGATAGCTTGCCCATCAACTGCAGAATGGAGAAGAAAGATGGCATTTTTATACAATGGAAAGCTACCCAACTATAAAAAGGATAACCTCAATGCTGTTTTAGGTAAATGGAAGCAACTTGAGATTATGCTTACGGGTTAAATGTTTCAGTCACATAGGTGAAAAAACTGAAGGAGTGTGGGATCCAAAATGCACAATAGATATTGTGAAAGTGAAAGGGGAAGAAATATCTAAAAGGGGAAGGTGGTAACCACTGTTAATTTTCTATTATCTTGTTTTGAAGCCTTTATCATTTTCATTGTTCTGTTCTGCTTTGTTTTGTTTTATTTTATTATATCTGATGGTATGGACAACTATTTTGAAGATAGCAAGATATGTTATGGTAGCCACTGTTGACTTCCTATTATCTTGTTTCAAAGCCCTGTATTGCTTTTGTTGTTTCAATTGATTTTACACTGTTTTGTTTTGTTTGATTTCATTATGCCTGATGGTATAGGTAGCTACTTTGATGATAACAAGAGGCAATATAGTAGCCATTGTTGATTTCCTAGTATCTCATTTTGAAGCCCTGTATCACATTCACTGTTTTGTTTTGACTATTCTGTTTTGTGTTGTTTGGTATTATTCTCTTCAAAATTAAAAAAAATTGTACAATTAATCAGTGTACAACTAATCCAGACTCATAAGATCTACACTAAACCTTTCCAAAAACAATCCATCATTATTAGAAGTATAAATTAAAAATACAGTTAGATATACTATGCATAAACCAAATAACTAACATTCAAGAACAACAACCAATAAAACCAAGTATTAGTCAAACTGTAAAGCAACTGGGATCCTAGCATATTACTGGTGGAAGTTTAAGCCACTTTGGAATAGTAGAGTATTTCAAAATGATATGTTCACTTTTTAAAAACTGTCTTAAAGTGCTTACTAAACCTAGAAATATGCTTCTCTTTATGCCAACAACTCCACTTTTAGACAACTACCTCAGAAATAATAAATGTTTATGTTCACTAAAAGATATGTAAAGAATGTTTACAGTACCATTATTAATGATATAAAAAACTGGAAAAAATCCAAAATGTGCATTAAAAAGGTAAATAAATGAGATTATATTCATACATATAAGCTATAAAACAATGAAAATTAATGAATGCATGCCACAATAAGATGAATCACAATAGGCCTAATATAGAGTGAAAAATTCAGGACACTGAACAATGTAATATGCTTCATTTCATTTATGTAAACTGAGAAGAAGATTAAACAAAGCCAGAGTGCTAGAAATATGAGTAACAGAGTTATCCAAATAATAGGAAAGACCTATGGATGCTAAGATGCTAGGCATGTTGTATACCTTATTTTGGGTGATGGATATATGCATATGTAAAATTTTATTAAGCTATCCAATTAAGGTCTATACACCTTACTGTTTGTAAGCTGTATCATAATAGAAAAGACAAATACAGTGTATATGCTTATCAGTTTATCAAAGTGAACATATGAATTTACAGTTGCTTCAGGACTATTTGATAGAGACTTGCCGAGCTATTACATATTTCAGTATCTTTCCTGCAAATCATTCATGAGCAAATTTCCAGTTGGTCTCTCTCTTTTTTTTAATAGAAGAAGAAAGTTCATTTGAAAATGAGGAAGGAGGAAGAGAGAGATGACAGACATCTACTCTGGATGAAGAGGGAGTGTTTGAAAGTAAGTTGTTCCACAGTCTTTTTCTGGAACTGAAGCCTGACTCTTGTTCTTCTGTTAAGTCACCTGTCTTGTCTTTAGCAACATAAATACAGGTCTTCTAGCCCCCTCATTCATGGTGTCAGATTCAAAGGGTTTGGAATGTTTCACTAATATAATAAAAACCAGTGTCAAAAAGTGATACTTGTTAAATGTTTGCCCAGAATATATATTATGTCTGAGTAAATATAAAAGGTGCTATAGCCGCTGAAGGTGGGTCTCAGAATTGTGGCATATTTGCTTATCAATCATTCCATTTCCTGCCACACTAACACAGATTCTAATGCTTAGTTCAAGGATTCACAGGTTTTCGTGATTGTAACAGCATTTCACAATTTAATTTGCCTATGATTCTTACCAATCACATAAAATGGCTATATTATGTCTCATATTTAATTATAATTGAATCAATCAGCATCTGAAGATTTCTGCAAATATTTGCCATGACTCTTGGGAGAATTAACGTCTCCTGTAGGGTATTGAGAAACAGATATTTTAATCACTTACAGCCTTTTCTCACCTTTTAATGTGCTACAGATTCAAAGCATAAATCTCAGCAGTAAAAATCTAGATTTTGGCTCACGATCTAAAAAAAATGTGTCCCATCCCACCAACTGACAGTGTTTTAAGCTATTAATAGCTTGATCCCTGTATACTTGGTTCTCTGATATTTTTAGTCTGCATTGGAGTGCATTAAATTGTTTTTCTTTCTTCTTAAAAAAAGTAATTATTGAGACTAGATTCTGCCAACAGCATCTTGCAAAATAAAATAATAGCTTGGAATTGTTTAGAACTACAATATTACTACTTTCGCATTGTTACTGTGAGGAGTATTTTTAGTGGTTTATTTCATGAAAACAGAGCGTTCTATGTAGCCCATCATTACATTAGTTTATGTTTACTGTACTTTCCTTAAAATTGCCCTTGTAGGGGGTACAGAATGCATATTTTCTTTCAACAAGGGAATATAATGCACTGGAAAGTCAAATCAAGAGAAAACCACTTCAGGAAATGATTACAGCCAAAGGTATGAAATTACACCCACTTCACTAATTACTGCTAATCTAATTTTATTTTTAGCTTCTAAGACAACACCCTGAAACTCAGTTCTCCTAGATGACTTGTATAAACTTATTTTACAGTCCCAACGAAAGTAACTCAGAGATGATATCAAAGGCAAGGAGACTCCACCTTTAGGACAAGGGTTTTTAATTTGGATCCCCACTCACTGCACATCACCTCTGCTTCAGGGCATGGTAAAATATGTTATCTGTAAACCTAGGCCAAGGACACATGGTGTTTACACTTCCATATACCAGTCAGGCAGATCTTCCCCCAGAATGTAGCTGTAGCACGACAGAAGGAATCAAATGTTAAGAAAGGTATAGACCCACCAGCTCTCTCTACCTACCCCTGGGCCAAACCCCCCCTATCTGAAGTTTGACCTGAGGTTACTATTGAGTTAATCCTTTTGAGATTCAGACATTTCTAAGCCAGAACATAAAAGGTCTAGATCATTAGAAGATTTCTGTTGAAGAAAACAAATTTTTTAGGGCACTTGCTAGTAAAACTAATCTAGATATATTTTCTTGGCCTTTTTTTTTATTTTTGTACCTATGCTCTTTAAAGTTATAGTATCCCTGCCCAACCCTCTTCTAAGATCCAGATAAATTATTTTGATAATCAGTTGAACATCTCTATCTACAAGCTAAATGGAAAATATTTTTAAGATGAATTTATCATTCTGGTTAGTAGCACCTTCAAAAAGTGCAAATGTTGTAGCATATCCAATGTTGTACATCCTTCCTGTATACCTTTATCTTCCATTTTTACTTCACCATAAATTCCTTATGCTTTGGTCTGAAAATCTACCTCCAGTTTTCCAGATCCTTTCCCTGTACCAAGAACACATGATCTCCATTTCTGTTCTTCTGTATTTATTGTTTTCCTACAGTATTCGCCTAAAATGCACATAACTTCTTTGTTTCTCCCTTGCTTCTTAATATCAAAAGGGATAGGTGCATCTTTTGAGTTCTGATAGAAACATAAAAAGCACTACATTTAGTATTAATAGATGTAATTGTGTGGGAGAGGGTGTGTGTGTGTGTGTGTGTGTGTGTGCGTGCATGTGCTATAATCTCTCTAAAACTACAATATTCAGTGTGGTTATCACTAGCTATATTAGGTTTTTATTTGAATTTGAATTTATTAAATTAAGTAGTCTAACTATTGTGAATAGTAATTACACTTTGCACCAGTGAAGAAGGTTCTGTGGGATAACACTGTTCTAAAGAGTAGCATTGGGGCAGACAGTATGTCTCATACATAAAAGAGTGGTTAGTATATAAGATGTAGTCAATAAGTGACTGTTGATTTGATAATAAACAAATGCATTTTAATTGCAGATAATCACTAAGCATTTTAAACACATGAATTAGATGAACTACTGCAACCCAAAACCCACTTATTTATTCTGAAGTGCAAACACTGCAATTAAACCTGAATAAAGTTGAGGTTTTAGTTTAGAAAAACAACTAATAAATTAAAAGAAAAACACAATAACAGAGCTTTCAATGATACAAACAGCTCACTGAAGCACACGTGTCATAGGTTTACCACCATTGAATTAAAGCATTTCAACTCCTGATTTTCAATTTGTTTTTTAACTGCTTCCATTTTCATCTTTTTCCTTGATTAATGATATTTCTTAGTGTTCCTCCCTTAGTCTAATCTATTTCAATCTACAGCCTAAATTTCTGCTATGTTGACCTTCCTAAATAACATTACTGTACATTACTTACTTTCTTTCCTTGCTAAAAGCCTTGCTGTGGGATTTCTGCTTCAGGCGATACTGGGGAAACTAACACTAGATACTCTTTCATCTTGCACAGTTACAAACTGGACAATATTTTAAGAATGTCATTTAGTGAAATGTAGAAAACAAACAGAAGAGGAGTCTGATCCTTGAGAGTTGGGGGAAAAATGAGATAATCAGTTTTTATGTGGAAGCACTTTCCAGATCCCACATCATAGTGAAAAGTGGAAGAACCTAAATGGAGAAAGGCAGCTTGACCTGACAAGCCAGAGTAAAGAGACCCTTAAAAAAACCTGAGAAGCCTTTTGAGAGAGTGAGAAGTCACTCCTCACTCATATGGCTGAACTACTTTGTAAAGTAGCAGTAAAAACTACTTTGCATGCATTCTACGCAACCTTACACATCAGAGGAATAACCTGATTGAAATATAGCTGTTTACTAAAATAATTTACTAAGTAACTGTTTACTAAAATAAATTCTTGTATCTTTTCTTTAAAAAAGTAAAAATTTCAGACACTAAATAATTTTCTAAATATATGAGGAAGTAGGAAAATGTGACACTTAACAGCAATAGCAGCAGCAGCAACAACAAAAGAAAAACAGATATAGAAAGATTTTTAGGAACATCAGATTGTAGTACTAAGAAAAAAAGAAACTTAAATCAGCCAAGATAAATATATTTAGTGATTTAAATTAAAAAACATAAATGAAAGGCTAAGTAAAAGCAATAAAAATTGCCAAATTAGAATTGTACAGTTCAAATATATAATACTGAGAGTTAAAGATTACTGGTAGACTTAGCAGACAGAACAAAAAAGATCAAAGAACTTGCACACATTGTATTAAAGACAGTCCAACTGAAGCACAGAGAGACAAGGTAAGCATATGCTCATGCATGCAAAATACACACATGCACACACACATAGAAACACACATACACAATGCTGTGGGACAATAGCAAATAGTCTATGATACATGTAACTGTATTCTTATTGGGGATGGTTAAAGGCTGTAAATATTTTATAGCTGGAAAATTCCACTATTGATAAAGATCATAAATAGACTCTGAATGTTCAAAAAACATACCAAGTAAGATAAACATGAAAAAAAATATATCAAGGCATATCAAAATCAGACTTATATAAATCAATGATGATGGAAAATTTGTAACAAAAGTAAAAAAAAAAAAGATACCTTACATACAGGATGACAAAGATAGGAATTATTGATGTAATCTTAAAAACAATGCAAGCCAGAGAACAATAAGATAATTGTGGTGTTTGGAAAGAAATAACCATTAACCTAAAACTACACCACTGGGAAAATATTCTTCAAAAGGGAAAGTAAAATGCATAGATTTTTCACTTGAAAAAAAATTGAGAGAATCCATTGCCAGCAGATTTTCACTAGAAGAAATGTTAAAAGGAAATTCTTTATGCTAAAGGAATATGAAACCAGATGGAAATTTAAATCAACTGAAAGATATGAAGAGGGCTAGAATTGATAAATATATTGGTAAATATAAAAGAGATTTTCTCAATTTAAATTTCTTTAAAAGATTATTACTACATAAAAATAATAACTTGTTTTAAGGATTGTGACACTCAAGAATATCAACTATATGATTACAGTAAAACAAAAGATGAGATGAACAGCATGTAAATATTAAAGTTATCACATTATCTATGACACTACAATATTTTTCAAAGTTAGACTGTGATAAGTTAAAGACACATAAGAAGAAAACACTGAAAATAAAATAACATTATACAGATAAAATTTAACTAAGCACTAAAAATAATTTTTAAAATAATGGCCAGTAAAGGAGATAAAAGCAATATAGAACAGATTGGAAAAATAGAAAATAAATAGCAGAATGGAAGATTAAAAACAAAAATTAGATGTTAGGTTTAACATAAATGTTACAGGCTCTACAATGGAAAGAAATTGTCTCAATGAATAATGAAGCAAGGCCAATCTACAACTTGGCCTTAAAGACTGTACTTTAAAAATTAAAAAATAGTTATGTTAAAAGAAAATACAACATATCAAGAAAACACTACTATCAGAAATAATGCAGGCTATGCTGCAATTCTGAGGTCCAGGCACATCCTTCTAGCCTTTTGACTTGGTAATTTAAAACTTTCTTACATTTCAACAATCGTTAAAGTGTACTTTTGTCTAAGATGTATCAAGTTAGTTTTCTATAACAATGTGTTCAAAGTCTAAGTAATAAAGAACTTTAGGAATATCAGGTTGTAGTACTAAGAAAAAAAGAATTGCTTCTGATCGATGTTCATTACATCTACAGTGAAATACTGAAGAGAATCACTTTCTTGGTTGAGTATGTTTTTATGTTAGTACAGTAAAACTGTATATATTAACATGTAAGTGGTTCAACTTCATTTATAGGCCTTCCCTCCTCTTGGTCATATGGAAGTGTAAAGAGCAATAGAGATCAGAATTAGAAAGTGATGTGTAATGAGCTTTGACAAAAAGTAAACATCTTATGAAAATACCATGCATAATCTTAGAAAAAATTTAAATGTATAGGGAAGTGTGGCATTAAATCCAGAGAGATTCATTATAAACTTAACTTCATTTGGACACTGGAGGAAAATTAGGACAAGTACCAGGGTATTATTTTAAAATAAGGTGGTTTAGAAAGATTAAACTGAAAAAAAAAAAAGTCCCTGGTAATGCAGCAAGTTTCAAAGTCAGTCACAGAAATCTAGTTGATTGCTTGTATTTTTTACTCCCTTTCATAGGGAGGTTTTTTTTTTTGTCCTGGGAATCGAACTCATGACCTTGCACTCATCAGGCAGGTGCTTGTGCTGCTGAGGTCTATCCCTGGCCCCCTCATAGGGAGTTTCTTGATAGGGATTCAGACGTCTTTGGTGACTTTGTGATCCTTTTACCAACTGCTGACTGACAAACAGTCACATTCAAATACCAAAACAGTAATGAATGCTTTACAGCTTCTAGGCATGCATCGCTATTACAGAACTCTACAAAAATGTATGCCCATAAACTCTGTACAAATAACACATATCTTGACAAAATATTGGAGATCACATATACCTACAAGGAAGAAACGTAAATCCAACAATCTTATACTCTACTATAGAGCTAATAGTACCTGACTTACCTCAAAAAGGTTCTGTGAGAACAAGGATGGACAATTCTTTCATTTCCAATTGATATATGTTTATGATACATAATATTTACATTCATTCATATATATATATCTCAAACATTTCAATCCCTCTTTCCTTCTCCCTACCTCTGTCCTCTCCAAGCAGAGGCAATTCTTGTTAAAATCTGATGTATAACACTGAATATAGCTTAGTAGTGAATGCTTGCCCATGTGCAAGACCCTGGGTTAGATTCCCAGTACTGCAAAAATCTAAAATAAAAATTTTTAAAGTCTGAGTATATGAGGCACTCCAAACCTGTAAGATCTGCTTAGTGCTTAGTGTGCTCTCCTATTCATATGTTAGCCTCAATTTGGCTCCCCTGAAACAAAGGTATCGTCACAAGGAGGTATCTCTGGCTTGATCCAAAGAAGTATTTACATCACACTTCCATCCGTCAGTTGCTTAAACCACTCCTGGGGCACTTATGTCCCAAGCACTTCTGGCAAAGCAGGCTCTGCAGCCAGCCAGAGAGCAGCAAGCTGTCCAACAGAGCCCCAGGAGCTGCCTTCAAGAAGGAGAGCGCTTAGGGCCAATGTGCGTAAAACTGGGGAAAGGGTTGGAGACCAGGCATGCTGTTTTCTTTTTGATGCTTTCTTTTCTTTTTGTTTATTTGTTTAAATAATTGAAAGAATATTATGAAATACATCACAATGTAAGCTTTGCAAAGGAAGAGTTTTTTTTCTTTTGTCTCTGAAGTTTTCCCAGACCTAGGGTAATATTCCATGTTAAGTACACCATAAATACTTGTTGAATGAATCAGACTTTGTGATCTGCTTTTATCATTTAACTAATTCTGAGAATCTTTACTGAAAATAAAATTCTTATTTTTAAAAATTTCCTTTCTCCTCATTTACATAACCATTTATACTTTATGCAATTTTTTTCAGTATTATGTTTTTGCAAACTTCTTTTTACATAAAATGTTGCTAAATTATGATTATTTCCTCACAAGAGAGTCACAAAAATAGGATTACTGGGTTAAATTATGTGCATGATTTCATAAATTAAGATTTTCCTTTTTGCACATATTTTGACAAGCATAATCAACAATATTCACTCTGGGGTGACCCTGAGCTAAGTCGTTGGCAACAGAAACTATTAGCAGATCATATTTAGTCAATTCTTGTAAAGTAATAAAGTTGTCACAACTTCTAATCAAAAGAGGTCTTGAACTTTCAATCCATGATATATTTGGAACAAATACGACACATGTTTTAATGACCATCAAATGTCAAGACCAAATACCAGGTTGGGTTCTGTCCACAGTCATCAAAACCACTTAGGCCAGCAACTCAGCATCCCAGAACTGGTTATGTGAGGAGCCCACTGATGCCCAAGGATCCTCTGTGTTAGGAGCAGAGACAGGCAGTCTTGTACACTTGAAAATGTTGAAGCCCTGTGTCCCTGAAGACAGTGGCATGACTGGCAGTTTTGGGTCGCCCTGATTATATATTGACTCTGTTCTTTTGATAGCCACTGCCAAATCCCACTTGCAGGGTTTGCATCCTGCCATCCTCTCCACCAGGTCAGCATGACATTTTTGTTCAAAGGGAGTCATCCCAGCTCTGATTGCTGCATACCACTGGGCTCTGACAGCTTCCGCCCTTTTCTCCATCTAATGGAATCTCCAAGCTGTTCCCATTTCTTTCCCAGTATCTGACTACACTCATTCAGCAATACAGACACATTTCTATGAGTTGCATGTCAGATATGCCAGGCCCCAAAAAGATCAGGAATGCTATATTAAAAGAAAAAACAAAAACAAAAGGCTATCTAGTCTAAGAATGCCTTTTAATTAAAATGCTAGATATTCTAGGTGCCAGTAGCCAAATTAGGCAAGCTATTTTCAATCATCTTCCACTCTCCTTCCTATTTTTCAGAATCTAACAATTTATGTTTTGAAGACTTTTAAAATAGAAACTGTCAGATATGATCTTTTATGCACACATGCAAACATAGCATTTACAGTGATATATGAGAAGTTCCTTGTAAATACTTTTTGAGTTAGGTGAAAAAGGATTAATTACAGTTTTTTTTAATGTGATAAAAGATATTGGATTCTTTTGTGATAGGTGGGCAAAACAGCCAGCTGGGTGACTGAAATATTTGACTTTTCAGAAAGTGCTGGCTTTGTGTGAAGAGGACTTTGGTCTCAGGTCTGATTCCATCTGCAGCCCTCTAAGCACTATATCAATTGCCCCTTTCAACTAGCCTAGGAAACTTGCATGAAGCCGAGGCCTGTCTAAGCTTTTGGTTTGCTTTATGGCCTTCTTTCCTTTCTTTGTACAGGTTGTCAGTATATACTTTCTCTAAGCTTAAATAAACTCCTTCTTTGCTTATAAGAAGTCATGTACAGTATATTGTGTTTCTCAAGGGTAATATTCATCCTTCTGGATATATTCCCCAAATGAGAGGACTGTCAACATCTGTTTCTGGCAAGCTAAGAAAGAAAAGGGATGTCAGAGCCAGTAACTTGCTTCCTATGGGAATAATTCCGGTTTGTACACCTCCTTGACTGTTAATTTATAAACATGCTAACCATATTATTCTCCCCATCAAAATTTCATGCCACTTTGAGTAATCATAGGTATAAAAGTAACTTATCACAAATCTAGGATAAAATTCCTAAGCCTCCATTAAGTGGAGTGGGGGTCAAGAGAAAATTTAGCAAATGTTTTGTCTGCTCTTCATTTAAAAATTTACATTATGTGCAAGTAGTATAAAAAGAAGACACAGAAGCAGATTACAGAATAAGAATAAGAAGCAGAAAAGGCAGAATATAAGAAACAAATCAATTTAACTTTTCCCCACTTCTCAAAATGCAGTAAGAAAAACTCACCAGATGTGGGTGGTAGTTTATAAGATTGGTTAGAAAGGGGCCAGAAAGCTAAATGCGCAAGATGCAGTCTGAGTGTTGAGGGCCGGATAAGTGCTAGCTTGTGAGAAAAGCCAGGACTTGAAAAGCAGGGCATTTAGGTCACACACATGGGGTTAGTATGTCTTGGTAGCCAAGAGAAAACCAAAAAAGAGAACATCAAGAACCTGTGAAGGAAAAGCAGAACAAGGGGTTTCCTAGAAGTTAAACAGCAGAAGAAATGCAGAACTTGGGGTCCATAGAAGTTTTAAAAAATCAATTAAATAATTTAATATTAATTGACAAATTAAAATTGTCATATATTCATTGCATGTTACATGATATCTTGAAATACGCATATACTATTATGCCATGACAAAAATCAAGCAAACTGCCCTGTAAGTTTTTAATTGAAGCAGCAATGTCAGACTGATCCTAGAATAGTAAATATCTTTCCTTTTTTTTTTTTTTTTGGAAGTAAGCCTATGGATCTCACTGGCCTTGGCTGCCAGAATGAAAAGGAGGCCCTGACAGCCAGAGACAGAAAGTCAAATGTTCTTCAGTACACATCAGAACTAGAACTAGATATAGTAGGATGGGCCCAGACCTAGAGAACAAACAGGCTTTTGGAGAAGGTCCCAGCATCTGGGGGGAGCCCAAAAAGATGGCAAAATCTGCTAACCAGGGGCTTTGGCAACAGGTCAAAGCTGGAAGTCCAGGCAGGTAGGTGGTTGGCTCGGAGAAGGGCCAGAGGTGAGCAATAGGTAGCTCCCTGGCAGGTGAGCAGAGCCAGAGATGAGGTCATGTTGGCAGAAGCAAATAGTCCCCAGCCAGGAGGAAAAGGGCTCAGATGGAGACTTTTGTCTTTAAAACAATTGGTGCTGGCAGGCAGGAAACCGGGCAAGAAATGAGATGAAAGAAAAGGACCTGATTCTTGTAGCCAAGTCCTGAAGCTGAGCCTAGACCTCGGGAAACAAGGCAAGTAAATATTCAGGATCAGAGCTGAGCCAGGAAAGAAGCAAACTGGTAGTAAAGTCTCAGCGTTGGAGATGTGTAGGTTTCTCATAGCCAAGGATTCAGAGGCTCTTCTGGTCATAAGAGCTTATTATGGCTGTGAGGATGGTGAAAAACTCTGAAAGGACCCCAGGAAGTCACAGGAGGTAGGGAGCTCATTTTCAACTGGAGTTGGGGCCTGTATCTTGTAATCTGAGCAACTATTTTGAAGATAACAATACACAATATAGTGACCATTGTTAATTTCCTATCATCTCGTTTTGAAATCATACATCATTTTTATTGCTCTGTCTTGTTTTTACTGTTTTGTTTTCCATTTTTTAAAAATTTTATTTAAAGAGGAAAAAAAAGCAAAACAGAAAAAAGGGCAGAAACAATACAGAATTTCAGAAAAAAAATAGAGTAAGAAATCACTAGTTAGTAAATTACATATTGTGTTCTTAAACATAGTTGTTCAAGTTACAAAATCTAAGCATATAAAGTGGACATTCAAACAGTGAGGTTGCAAACAGTTCTGTTCAATGATCCAATAAAATCTTGGGAACATGGTTATCAATCCTACACACTTAAACATACATGCAGTTATATCCTTTAGAGCACTTTCTTTTCCTCCTTTTGCTTTTCAAGTACATTATCTATTTAGTTATATCCTGTTTCAGGTTGCTCAGTACCTTACTGATCTGATTTGTTGTTATTTATTTTTTAATCACCTTATATAATTCTGTTGCTTTGTTTTTGAGTTTCTCCTTACCCATGCCCCATAGTTCAGCTTTGGTGGAGTTGGGAGTTTTTTGGAGGTATTTTGTTACTTTGTTATCTTTTTTTTTTTGAAGGTAGTAAAATACAGCAGAACAAGACAGAACAAAGCCAACTAAGACAGAGCAGTAAAATTGGCACAGAACCTCACAGCAGGTCACCAGAACAATAGCAACAGGCACGACAGTACATCCCATTCTCTTCACAATAGCTGTTCTTTCAATCAGGTAGAGCAAAATGGAAGGAAATACCAAACTTATAAAAACAGAATATTAAATAGAGCAGTACCATTAATCAGAACTGAGCAAAACAGTGATAAAAATATTTGCCTTCAAAGAGATGGTAGAAGGAAATCTCCCTTACTTGCCATACTGCATAGTTCATCCTCCCAAGAGATACTCAGACCTCTGGCTCCCACTTGTTAAGGGGGGGCCTGGATGTTTGATTCTTAGCCTGTGTACCAGCAGGCCCACAGCCGCTTACCAGAGCAGCGAGCTGGTTGCTTGTTTTCCCAGCGCTCCAAGTTCCAACATGGCACAGAGTTCAGGAAACTCCAGTGGTTCTTGCCCTGGAGCGGCCGCGGCTTGTCAGGCCACAGCCATTTACCAGAGCAAGTGAGCTGGCTGCTTGTTTCCCCAGTGCCCCAAGTTCCGTTGTTTTTTTAAATCTCTTTTTAAAATTGTTAGAAGAATAAGAGGAGGAGGAGGAGGAGGAGGAGGAAGAGGTTGCAGTTCGTTACCTTTCTAGTTTATGCTGGAGAGTGGTTGTTTTAAAACATATCCTTATACACTTTCATATTCTTTTTATCAAGAAAGGAAGCCTATTTGTTCTTCCCTTGAATATGAGTGGTTTAGAGACATGCCTTTTAGGAATGGAATGCAGAGAACACTTATTATTTGGATTAAAGGAAAGGCATTATAGACTCCGCTAGCCCTTTCTTGGAACTCCTCTTGAAACCTGTCCTCCACCTATGAAAGCCAAGTAACATGGGGTAGTTATGTATATAGTCCACTACGGTCCAGGCTGACAACTAGCATCAACAAGAAGTCTTTGAGATGATTCCAGACCCTGCTAACATCTGATTGCTCTCACACATGATATCCTAGTAATACCCAGCTAAAGTCCATCTCTAAAATATGAAATAGTGGTGGTAAGTAACCATTGCCGTGTATGACAGTTTGGTACCTTGTTACATAGCAGTAGACAGTTTAAAGGATTTTGGTACCTGGAAGTTGGGTGCTAGCGCAACATTCAATATACAGAATTGACTTTGGGACTGATGCAGGCAGATGCTACAAGGGCCTGTAGGAAGCTGTTAGGAGGGGAGTTGAAACGCAGTGAAAAGGATACAGGAAGCTAAAGGAAAGAAGTTTGCTACCTAGTGGCAGAAAATCAGCTACACTCTTGATGCAGAGATGTAAAAAGTAAAAATGTATCGGAGCTGCATGATTTCAGTAAAAAAAAAAAAATTTCTATGCAGAAAGCTGAAGATAGCTCTTAGCTGTTTGGCTGCCTATAATAAAATGTGGAGGAGATGAGTTAACAAATACCAAAACAAAAGAAGAAGCAAACAAAAATACGTACTGTTAAATACAATGCAAAGGAAATGCAACTTGCTGGATTCAAAAATAAAACTATTTTCTCATTTCCAGTCTCTCTAGGTGGTAAACAATTTTTTTATGCCTTTTTTTAATCTTAAGGTAATAATATTCACTCTTCCCTAATTAAGTATCATGATAGCTCTTGTCATGGTGGATACATTGTTTCAATTTGAGAAGCTTAGAAGCTTAACTAGTAACTACAGTTCTACATCCTGGCATGTAGAGGTCATGCCGTAGGGCAGCTGTTTTTGCTCTAGGATGTTGCAATGGTTGAAGCATTGTGTCAGTTTGAGAATTTTAGACGTATAACTAAGTGATTCAGCAGGGGTCAGGGTCCTTGCTTTGTAAATATCAGAACACACAGAGATAGTATGAGTAGCCTGTTTACAATACAAGGGTGGAAAAGAGGCTTGCTCTCCCCACTTTTTGCTCTCGTTGCTTTTTGTTGTCTTTCACTTACATGAACAGTTGCACCTCTGACAGGTCATCCTGCTTTGGAGCCAGCTCATTATAGACTGAAACCTCTACAAACGGTGAGCTAAATAAATTTCTCCTTCCTTAATTTTAGGTGTTGGATATTTTGTCTCGACAACAAGAGAAAAGTAACCAAGACAGCTGGTTTTTCTTATGATTTCAACTTTGAGTTTTTTGCAGATGCTTTTTAAAAACATTTCAAATATTTGGAGATTTTGCAATTACTGTCTGCTATTGAGTTCTAGTTTAATTCTGTTGTTGCCACTGAACATACCTTTAAATGTCTTAATGTCAATTTTAGGGCATAGGGCACATGGACTTGAAAACACTGTGCATGCTGCTAATGTTTTATGGACTATTCTATAAATATAAATTGATTTGGGTCGTTTAAAGTGTTATTCAAACTATATTATCATTATTGAAATTCTGTGTCATCACATACTGAGAGAAACATTTTGAAATCATCAACTATAGTCTTGGATTTATTTTTCTTTTTATCCTATTAATTTTATTTCCTTGTATGTTTAACTTCTGTCATTTGGTGTATAAATATTAAGAATAATTTTGTCCTCTTAATGAAGGTCTGCTTTATTAACAAATTGTTCCTTTTTATTCTAGACTATATTCTTTGTGCTTTAATCTACTTCATTATTAATTTACCTGTTCCAACTTTGTTTTGATTAATGTTAGATTAGTATGTATTTTCCATCTTTTCCCTTCTTATCTATCTTATATTTCATACTTACAACTGATTTCTTAATTTCTGTGGACAGCATATGAGTCAATCTTGTTTTTTTGTGCAAACTAATAATCTACACTGCTTTGATAGAGCATTTAATTGTTAAAATATAATTTGCTTTATAATATTCCTTGCTATAAATCTTGTTTTTGCTTTCTATTTTTAACATCTGTTCATCAGCCTTCTTTCCATCTTTTTCCTTTTTTCAGATATTTTCCCTGTAAATTGTGTTAGTTTTTGTCTATCTCACATATATTTTTTTCTCCAATATTAAAGGATACGTTAAAGGACAGAATCCTGAGTCACACATTATTTGTGGTTCTTATGTGTATGTTTCTGCCTCTTAAACCACTTTTTATTGTCTTCTAACATTCATTACTTTTTAAAGACAATTTAGTTTGTAATTTATGGTTACTGCCATCCAAGTAACTTCTTTCCCTTGTTTTCTTCCAGTTTTTTTTAAACATTCAAATTTTAGTAATTTGCTGGCATGTATATGTGAATGTTTTCCATCATATTTTTCTGCTTTTGTTCTCTGTGATTCTAAGATCTCTGATTTGTTATCTTTAATCTTGGAAACTCTTGATCATTATCTCTTTACATATTTTTTCCTACCCCACTCATTGTCTTTTTATATTTTGCATTTCCATTCCATGAGAGTTAAACTGTTTGATATTTCCCACAGATCTTGGATAGTCTAGATGGGATTTTTTTCCTTTTCACTATTTGTCTTCATTGTATTTCAATGTAGATAATTACTATTAACCTAATTTTAGCCTAATGCTTCTTTTCTTTGTTGTGTCACTGTACTAGTGTGACTGATGGAACGTTTTATCCTGGATATTGTATTTTTCTTCCTAGCATGTCCATTTTTCTTTTTTAAAAGGCTCCATCTTTTTATAGAAATCTCTCATCTTGTAACTTATTTTTCATTTTTCTACTATACACTTTAACATAGCAAGTACAAAAAAAAAAGGGAAAGAAATGTGATGTTCAAGCTAAGAAGATCAATAGGTCAATTGTAGAGTTTGGGACTCAATTAAGTACAAAAATATCATAAATACATAGCAGAAATAAAAAGCATTAAACATTATTAGATTAAAAACCCAAAATGTAAATTCAGGAAATCTAATGTGAAAATGATTGCATTTCTGTAAAAGGAGAGTCAGTAATTGATAACAATTTTAAAATTATCCAAAACATGAAAAACATTTGCAAAAAAGGCTCTTTTCCACTGTAAGGATAGAAAATACAATACCAGCAATAAAAAATTGAATGTAAAAATATATTCAATTGAAAAATTCTGAGAAACTAAATATTAAGATTGTTAGAAGCTTCTGGACAGAACAAAAAATTAGTTACAAAAGAAAGACAATCACACTGACATACTTTGCATCTGAATTATTGACTATTGAAAGGTAGTAAAAATGCTGGTTTGAGGACATAAGGCTAAGAGAGGAACACAACCTAAGAATGCTACATCCAGACCAAACCACATTCACTTTTTGAGTTAAGTAAGACTTATTTATCTATGGAAAATTTTAGAGTGCTACCAGTAGTTAATGTTTTGGTTTTTTTTTTTTTTGGTATTTGTTTATAAAACCCAATAACCAACAGACAGAACTGTATTTCTCTCAGGTAGTATTCCAAAAGTAAGAGAGTGAGTAAAAGTATTCTATGTGCTAATCTAACTATGTGGTGTGATCAAAATATATGGTGAATGTTTAAATTTGTTAAGGAAGTATTACAATAAAAGATACACTGCCATTAACTTTCCTCAAAATATTCCTGTTCACTTCAAATACACTTATCTATCATTCTTCCCAATTTCTGAAGCTGTTCTGAAAGTCCTCTCTCATTAGTGTCTTTATGAGGTATGATCAAAAACATAACCAATGCTACCACCAAGTGCCGTTCAACAGAAATGCTAGCTCATAAAAACATCGTGACTTATTCTTACCTATATTACTCACCAGCTCTGGCACCATGTGATTCTCACTCTTCTCCAAAGTCAAAATGACCTTCGAATCAATTCAGGTAGCCACAATAGCACACCTAAAGACATTCATGAAAGAGGACTTCCAGAGCTGCTTTAGAAAGTAAAAAGAAGATCGCACAAGTTCGAGGCCAGCCTTGGCTACGTGGTGAGTTCAAAGCCAGTCTGAACTACATAGCAAAATCCTCTCAAAAACCAAAAGGAATAAAAAAATTAAAAATGAAGAGGAAGAAGAAGAAGGAGGAGGAGGAAAGGAGGAGGGTGGAAAGAGTGAGATGAGATAAATGTGTTCCGTGTGAGAGTATTTGGATGGGATTAATGGTAATGTCTTTAACTGTAGTAATTTTTAAATTTAAACATGTAGTGTACTTTGTGATCCCACTTCATAGGTACCTCCTAACCTGCTGCTGTACTGTTCTGGAAGGTAAAGAGTGCTTTATACCCTGTGTTTGAGCCATGAAATCCAGCCCATCTAAAACTAAAGGTTTTAGATGCATAATATATATTACAAAAGGCTATAAAAACTGTTACACTGAGTTATGATTATCAACATACCTGTAAAATAAATATGATAAAATGATGTATGAGAACATTAAATAAATTCTCATAGTGGGCCTAATTATGACTGTAATTTCTAAGTAGTGATGAATATAAACAACAACTCCATGAGCTAAGTCTATCATTTTTCTATTTTATAGGTGAGAGAACTGAGTTATGAAGAATTAAAAATCCTATCCAAAGTTACAGGCCTAGAAGTCAGTGGAGCCTCTGTCATAGGTGGGCAATCTGGAAATAAGGTACAAAACAACTCAAAGAAAAAGGTAAAATTAGTCAATAACAGAAACAAGATAAGAAAAAAATAAGTAAATGCCACAAGAGGTTATTGGACAGATTGATAAAAGAAATGAGTAACTAAAATAAATAAGGAAAGTAGAGAGAAAAAATAATACCAACAAGGCAGTAGAAAAATATGCAGCTATAAATGAGAAGAAAAGTGCTACTTCTTATGACAAATGACACACTTCCTAGGTTATACTCCAAACTGCAGTACTTGTTGGACCTTAGTGCAGTCACACAGCAAGGCCTTAGCAAGGCCATCTAGCATATCTTTGATCCTTGACCAGCCAGAAAACCACTGAAAACGGTCACTTTCATACATTTGTTCCATTTTTTAAAACCTGTACCTCAGATCAAAACGCCTTTGGAGAACTGGAAACAGCAGAAATTTAAAGCAGAGTGAGCCAGAATGATGGTTAAACACCCAGATCTGCCAAAGGTCAGTGCCTGGAAACCTGGCTGAGCTCTAGGGATTTCACAGCTAGAAGTGAATCAGGACAAGGTGAGGGTCTAGAAGCCAAGGCAAGGGTGAATGAGTGGGTTCTTGAGGTCAAGGGAGCCAAGGCCAGGAATCTAAAAGGTCAGGATGAGTCAGAGTCATCATGGAGCAAGAACACTAAAGTGAGTCTAATGTCAGGGCAGGAAGTGTTTTTCCGCTTGTGGCTAAAGCAGTGGAGAGAGTGAGGGACTGATTGGGGTGCTCTGTCTGGGGTGCCAGATTCAGACAGAGCAACAGTGAAGCAAATGAGATTCCAGTAAGGTTCTTACCCTGAGAGTACACAGCTGTTTCCCTCCCATGAATGAATTCTCATGATTAAAACTAATAGCTCATGATTTTACCTAGATTGAGAGGTTCTATCTTCCCATTCAAAATGAATACAAATATGACTTTACAAATTGGAGAATCTAAGTGCTACAAATATGAGTCTCTTCAATAACCACAAAAGAATGAGGATGTAATATCAACTTATGTGTGCCCACAGTGTTTTCTAGATGTAATTTTATTTACTTTAACTGTTGTTCTCCCTTGGCAATGCAATTTTGATCTTTCCCACTAAAATAAAAGAAAGAGCCAAAGTTTTGAGGGACTTAATTGGTAAATTAAACTTCTTCCTGTAAAAAGATGAAATGATTCAAGGGAACTCTTATCTCTGGAGTTATTTGATGACCTGTATTTATTTGTATTGTATTGTATGGACTTGTATTGTTGTATTAATGACTGTTATTAACTGTAATTATAAGTTGCCTAAATATGCACATATACAGGACAGATTTCATGGGACATTAAGAAACCATTGCCTAGTCATGCATTGGAAACCTATGCCTAGTGAATGTTTGTAACAGTACAAATGCTGTGTGGAGATTCTCAGGAATTGCTGATGAATGAGAATGAAGGAGCACCCACAAATACACATGTACACAAAGATTTATGTTGGGGAAGTGAAGAAAAGTGAGAGGTGAAAGGATTGTTCTAGTGAGTCAGTTTATTAGTGTGATAATCTTTCCCACTTCACCTGTCACTCAGGTAAGGGGCAGGTTGATCATAAGTCACTGTCATCTAAGACAGTCAAGGGCAGAATACTGGAGACCTACATCTCTCAGAACAGGGAAGTGAGATGGGCCTATGTGATGGGTATCTGATAGCCCCAGAGATTCTAAAATCCTCATGGCTTATATAAGTTATCCTTAAGCAATTCTATGAACACAAATATAGAGAAGGAGTTAAGATCAGTTGGAAATATAGCATTTCATCATTCTGCTTTTTGCATTGGAAATATATCCAATCTGCACTAGGACTTTTGTTACAAATACTACATATATACATATATAGATATATCTTTATATATCTATATATGTATATATATGTTCATAACAAATGCTATATATATACATATATACCTATTTAAAATTCATAGCAATTTAATGAGGTTGATACCATTACTATCCTCATCTTACAGAATAAATGTAACAGAAAATACCTCCCCTCAGCCAGTATACTTTAGTTACTTAGCTGCCTGGGTAATAGTTCCTGTTACAGTTCCTGTTACTACTGTCTCCTAGGAACAGCTGGTCACCGTGGTGCATAGTTGGTCACTATAATGTGTATTGTAAGAACTAATCAAAGACAGGCAAGTACTCTGCCTCTGCACTTCCCCTTTGCAACCAACCCCATAAAAACCTCTGTCCATGAGCCTTCAGGGCCTGACATTTTGAGGGACTATTGATTCTCTGTCAGTACCTGTCTGATGTTAAATAAATCTTCCTCTAAATCTTGGGTGTCATTTAGGTGTTTCTGTTTGCTATTGCAAAAAGTGACACATTCTTAGGTGGTAAATTGCCTAAGCCTTCTATAGATATATTTATTATACTCTAAATTTGGAGGGCAAACTTATTTCATCAACATAGTTTAAGATCATTTCTCAACTGTCATCATACTGAGATAATATGGGTCGCTCTGTATTTCTATATAGGGATTTGTGTGTGTTCAGAATCAAGATCCACTGACAGTTTAAGCTCTTTTCAGACATTAAAACACTAATTATAAAGACTAACTATAAAGAAGAGTTTTTAAAATGAAACATTGTATTTTTTTAAACATAAACTGAAATGACATAGTGGAGAGACAACTTCTGGCCTGTTCATTTTTAAATTTGATTAATAAATGTTGTGTATAATGTTTTAGACCTCTGATCTGGGGTTACTTTGTAGACAATTCACAGACAGAAAATGTGAATTCAAAACTAGGAGGCATCATCTCACGTAGACTTCCAGGGTCCGTTCCAGTAAGTCTATGGGAAGAATACTGACCTTTCACTTTAATCCCTCTTTCTTTTACTAATAAAACACTGCTTCATTTTTTTTTCTTATCTCACTTAAGGTCATTTAAAATCCCCCCAAAAAAGATAATACACACCACATGATGATATAAATAACACATATGGTGTCATCATTGTTTTCTTTCCATTCTTCTATACTTTGTGATGCTGGAGCTGAAAACATGAAGACTGCATTTCCAGGCTTCTCTGGTCTGTTAAATTTTCCTAACAGAAGCCACTGGTGTAAATTTTAAGACAGCCATCATTCTTCTGAATTCTTATGCTACGGAGCGGTAAGAATTCTCTTCTTCTGCAGTCTCTGAAAGTGATTCAGTCCCATCCACTGCTCCAGAGCTGGAGGCTTCTCCTGCAATGCCCAGCACCGATCCCGACCTCCCTTCCAGCAGGGGCTTGGCTCCTTTCCCATACCTCCAGGTTCTGATAACACCACTTCTTCTTTATATTTTCTTGTCTAGAAGTTACTAATTTCTGGGTTACCTCATGTTTCTTGTCTTGCTCTTCCAGTGTCACAACACCTATGCCACCAATTTCCTGTGCTAAATCTCTTCAGTTTAAACACTAGCATACTTTCTGTCCTTTTTTTCCCTAGACCCAGACTGATTCTGTGTGTCCTCCTCACTCAGCTTTGTCCACAGTGATACAATTCCTGTTCTTCTTCAGAACATCACCTCTGGCCAGTGGTGAGAATAAAAAACAGAGGGCAGGTGGGCCATGGCATCTTTTATGTTACAGGTCAGAAACCCCTCTATGCTAAAAATAGTGATGTTTTGTAACACAGATATTTCTAATTTGAAAGGTACCTGGAAGCTAATATCACTGTCTGCAGCATCAATATCTACCTGAAACATAAACTGTAAAAGGAAGCAGAGGTCAGTTTGCAGGTTCAGCCCAGATACTGGAGTCTGATAGTTGGCCAGGGTGCTCCCACATGCCAGCATGACATTTAGGGACAAAACAAAACACTCTGACTTTTCTAAAAATCAATAGAAGCCTAGATCTTTCCATCTCAAGAGAGATGTAGCATGAAATCTTAGTTAAGATACAAAAAAATGTATTAGAGAAGTAGTTATAGAAATAAGAAATTTTCACTTAGAAAAAAATAAAATATTAGAATTCAAAGCAAATCCAGAGAACATAACTTCCAATCATCTTAATTTATAAAGGAGGAGGGGCCAAATCTAAGGTTCATAGAAAGTAAAGAAAAATTCAAGGGTCATATACAACCATTGTTTTGATAAACTTCAAAACTGACAAGCTCGACTAATAGAGAAATTAGATACATACCAAAGCAAAATGAATTCAACACATATTACTTCCTTAAAGAATAGATAAAGAAGTCAATGTGATAGAATTTGATGACCTCAGGATGAGTAACATTGGAGTTCTTTCTGACTTACCTCACAGGGGACCACACTGAGGATAGTAAGTCAGCATGAATGGAAATCACATCAGATCTCTGGAACCTGAAAATTTCCTCTCCAAGTCCAGCTTTATTTTCATGAGACACTACTACTCTTGCACTTAGGAGCATCTGAAAATGTGCCAGGAGACCCTCCACTAAGTAGTGGAGAATTATCCAGCTTCCAGTATGCATAGGCAGAACAGACTATAGGACACTCAGGCATGAATACAGACCTGCGTTATTACCTCGCTCCAGTCCACAGGACCTCCCGGGCTCTTGGACCAGCTAATGGACCCTTCTCATGATCAAAGCATTGCTTCATTATAGAATCTGGTCAATATCGTAGCATTTCTAATGCCAAGTCTAATGCTTTCTTCCACTAAAGCACAAAAGAGTGACAAAATTTTATAAGTATACAAGAATTTTTACTTAACTGAATACTGTTTGAAATAAGTGACCTGGGTATTATAAATCTATCGAATTTATGGAGATATTCCTTTTAACAATATTGCTGTTGTTCTTGGATTCCCAGATATGAATAAACAGACTTTTCCCTAATTAATACAAAGGAATGTGAAATATTTTTAAAGTCCTAAAATGAGACCTCTTATAACTATCATAAAGTAGTGCATACTCAATGGCTGCTTGTCGAATTGAGCTGAAATAAATCATGCTGCATTCTTAGAATATAAACTGACTGGTTTCAATGTGTTCACAATGTTGTGTATTTTTTAAGTTCTTGATTTTAGCAAAATTCAAATCTATTATAAGTGAATTCTCTAGTAGTTTTTCGGACAGTTATTCAGAGTAGTCTACTTAGTTTACAAAAGCTGACATGAAACTGATTTCTACTGAATTTAAATCCAAAACCTGAAAATTGCTTGTTACTACTAATTATTACTTGTGAATGTCTCTTTCAAAAAAAGAATAAATTAGATATATATTTTAATATTCCTTTTTCAGAGCTTATTCCAGTTTCATTTTTTAAAAAAAATAGTACCTTCTTTTCAAAAGAATTAATATATTCAGTTATAGTAAGCTGCTATGGTTTAAATCATATGCATATTTGTTTCATGAAAAGTAACATACTCTATTATAAAAAATAAAAGTCTTATGATTCTAATTAAGACATAATAGGGTCTCGATAGACATTTGAAATATGAAATTTTCAAAGAATTTATGCTTACAAAAACATCTTTAACTGAATTTATGTTATTCTAGGTAACAGAAAAATATTTAAACCTAACAGTTTTGACTCTAGAATCCTATCACATAGTCAAATTATTGGAGTAAACATTTTTCTCAATAAAATATAGTAATGTTTTTAATTGCAAAAAGCAAATGATTAGACCTTCACTTGTCCACTTGTAGCTAGTGGGGAAATTATTCTATACAGCATGATAAAATAATTAAGCAAACATTGATAACATATGAAACAAACAGGACTTAGGTGATAAACCTCAAATACAGGTCAGACTTAAGTCACATATTTGAGGCTTTCAGAATTTTTGCTTATAAATAAAATTCTGCTTATATTTGTTTACTTTATTAATTTACTCTGCTTTCTGTCTAAGAATACACCCATAATCTGCACACAAGTGCTTCTTAGCAAACTACTACAATCAAAAAATGCTTCAGGAAAAAGAAAAAGTATGATTTCATTTTTTTCAGTTAAGACTTACATCTTTTTCTCAAATTTATATTAAAAATTTCTTCATACACCAGCCTCTGTCACTAGTTGTCCCTGCTTCTCATCTTACTTTCTGAACTCACTGGAGTAACTATTCCATACATTTACACATGGCTGCTAACAATTATTGGCCATTTCATTGATTAAAGGATAAGAAGCTTTATACCTGTGATCTTCCTCAAGAGGCAGCTGCAGTTATATTCACTGAATCTTTGTTTCTACACTAGTAATTCAATATCCAGCTTATTGAAAAATGTGAAAGACAATTTTTGTTTCCTTTATACTTTTGAAATAAAATAAATTGAACATTAAGAACAATTTTGACTTTAAAATCAAATCATTCTAATTGTTCAAAACCAGAACTTGAGATCAGTTCTCAAACTTATTCTCCAGACACCTAGATAGTATCGTCTGCCAATAAAATGTACATACACTTCAGGAAAAGAAAAATAGTATGAGGTTTTTTTCAACAGATGCTGTTACCCTCATATGGGGTACCTTAGAATTTGTTGCAGAAAACTCACTACACTGTTGGCCCTTAGAGAAGCAATTAAAAATGCATGTACCGCAATCTCAATGACCAAGGTTACCCAAACAGCAGTTCACCACACTAATAAATATTTAAGAAGCTAATGGCCATCACTTTGAGCACCTCTAATAATTGTGGGGGCCAAAGATAATTTGCATTAATCTCATGATGTCTCAATAAATTCAGTATTACAATATTTATACAAGTTTTTCTTCTCAAGTATGTACACATTTCTGGTGGACTGTATATAATGCAATATTGACAAAGTACCCTATTTTAACTGAATGTTCCCATGTTAATAATTTGCATTACAGAGTCACAGAAAATTGACAAGACTCCTAATTTATAAGCTAAGATAAAGAACACTAATAAACACTAGTTTCCAACATAACTTTCCTAGAACAAGATTTGTAAACCCAAATATTGCTACATATAATAACCATGCATTTTAAAGAAAAACAAGCAGAGAAATAGGTTATAGAGAAGCAATAAAGGATCAAATAATACAAGTATGTTAATGAGAAAAATAAATAAAAAGTTCATACCAGTAACATAATGGGAGCAAATTTATTAGCAATTAAATTGAGACTAGTACTAGGTACAACAGGGAAGCTGCAATATTATGTGTATAAACTTTCAGTCTTTTCTTTCTTGTACTCTACTTCCAAACACCCAATAATTTCAAATAAAAAATTTGAGTCAAGTTAAAAGGTAACAAATGCTGTGTGATATCAGACTTTTTTTTCTGAGTAGACAGCCAGTGCCTGTCATGGAAACTTCATGAATGTTTAATTATAACATGAGAGTAATACTTTCTATTTCTTTCCCGTGGTGCCCTATCCTAGTTTAATTCCTCTGTTTGTTTCATTTAATATGATCAAGTGGAACGAATTTGCGATTCATTAAAATACTTAATTTTTAATTGTAAATTTTAGGATGTGGAGGAAATGAAGATACATTAGTTACAATGTCATCATTCTTGAGTATGAATTTACATGAAAACTTTAACCAGTACATATTTCTTTGTCAAAAACAAACAAAAATCCAGAAGAGCACATGTCAAATTTATTTCAAAGACTTCTTTAAGAGAAAGAATGATTTGTACATTTGTTCTTATGGACTTTGTGTGTGTACATACTTTGAATTGTCTCCACCTTCACAGAGAATCTCAGAGCTAAACATCAGGATGTACATATTTCCCTTCTGTTCCTGTAGTGACTTCCCTGTCTAGAAAATGCTTTCATCTGTAAGACTGAACTAACCTTTGGCTCCTCCCAAAAGGTCATCTGAAGAATAATGAATTTACCTCTTTAAAACTCCTGTGAAATAGTCATAGGCACGGATTTTTATAAATTATTATTATTAGTCTAATCTCAAAAGCCCCATTGTCGATACATGGCCTCACCACAACCCCCTTCTCTTGGCCAAAGCTCAACAATTCCTACAGACAACAATTCCTACAGACAAGGATCCTTGCAGACATCTGATTTCTAAATTGTTAGATTGAAGAGAAGCACATACTAGGGCCATGTTCCTCTGGGCACTTGTTTATCTTGGGTTCAGTTGGTGTGTTACGGAAATATATTAGTTCCTCGATCCCAAGAGGAAACTGAAACTGTGAGAAAGACAAAATCTGGCTGACCTTCTGCAAAAACAGCCAGGCAACCCTGCTGAGAGGCAGAAGCAGCAAAAACACAGGGCAGGGCTATTGAGTTTTTGTCTTGGAGGATGTCAATTTGTTAAAAAAATGTTTAACTATGGAAGGGAGAACTCAACTACACCCTTCCCTTTCATCTGTATCAGGCAGATAACAAATGGCAATGTGTAATCTATATGGGTAATAGTGTCAATGAGAGATCAAGATTATACATGATACTTGCTAAATTTGTTATGCCTCATTAGTGTTGTGGCTTATTACAGAGAGCTCTGCAGTACCCAGGCATTCCCTCATGGGCTGTCCTGATGGATAATGCAAATAAAGAAAGGAAAGGCACCAGTGACACAGTACACACACTGCATTTGTCAGGGGCATAGTTAGCTGAGTTAGGTATGCTCTGCATTTTCTATCACAGTCACATATTGATCTGAATTTATAGTCACGCTCACTTAGCACTGCTGTATTTCCCACCACAGTGTTCTCTCAAAGTACTAATCACACCCAAGCCAAACTTTCAGAAAGGATGTCTAGATTTGCTAGTAGGAAATGCCGTTTGACCAGTTATTCAGTGGTCTTGTAGAAACTGAAAGAAAATTTTAAATAGAGCTTAGGTTTTGGAAGTTATTTTAAGATAAAAATATTCTTATTCTTAGAAGCAAGTCACATGACAAACTGCTGAAATGATACATTTAAGTTCTTTTTAGGTTAATTAAAAATACCAAACAGGTGGACTAACCTAATTAGAAAGAGACAACCTCAACTTAAGGTCTTCGTGTAGGGTTTTTCTTCCAGCTCATTAGGTTGTCAGCTACGAGCGACAGTGTGATGGAAAGCCATATCTTCTCTGAATGTGTCCCCTTGGTCTAGGCTACTTCCAGGATTGATGCCTTATCCCTTCTATAAATGCCACCAAAGAAGCTTCTGTTTTCATTTGATTAATATAGACCATGTTTATATTAAAGGAGAACAGATAAGAGATACAGTGTTAATAATATTTTCCACAAATATTGGGTTCAGTTGTTGCATTACAGAGTTATATCAGATCCTCAATCCCAAGCATGAGCATGTTAAAGGACAGAAAATGGAAGATAAAATTTTGAAATAGAGATGATTATTATGTACAATGAGATGTGTGGAAACCCATTTTTATCTTTAATTGACTTTGCCTAATCTTTTTATTATTTACTCTGTACCTGATAGACATATTACTTCTACTTAGTCCTATAAAAATTTTTTTCTGTAATATTTATATCCTAGGTAATATTTGTATCCTAGGTATTTTTCATAGGCATTTACTATAGCTGAAAGAACCTAAATCTGGCTTTTATTTAAATATTTTTTTCAAACCTATGTCTTAAGCTCTGTAATTTTAACTAAAGTTATAAAATAATATGTGTTCTAAAGACATACACAGTTGGTAAGTAAACCTATCTTTTTCCTAAGAAAACCAGTGTATGTTAGTGTAAAGTTTTCATTATCAGGTAAAATTATAATCACCTATAGAACTTAAAATCTACTCATCCCCTGGTCTGAATTCTCATCTGAAATAATTGGTTTTAGATGAAGCCTAGTCACCAATATTTTAGAAAATTATCCAGTTACTTTTAATGTGTGCATATAATTGATAGCCATTGGTATAAACCATTGTAGAAGAGCAGATATGTAAGGGAAGTTTTATTTTTAAAAAATGAAAGTATGATTGGTTAGAAAAAGCGTATTATAGAAAAAGAAATACATGAAATACAACAGTGTATTGTTAATGATGGGGATATCTTCTCAGAATTGCTTTGTTAGACAAACTTGTCATATGAATATTATAGAATGTATTTAGAAAAACCAAGATGATTACAATGTTACTAGGTGATATAATTTTACCACTGTGATACATGTATCCCATTATTGATCAAAACATCAAAAAACAAAGCAGGACTGTTGAACGTAATTAGAAAGTACAAGCACTTTGGCATGTTTGAAGCTAATGATCTGTGTGGACAAAAGAGGCAACCCTGGACAGCACCCTCAAAGGCTAGAGAGCTGTCTCCTAATTCATGGCCCCAAAGCAAAAACTAATCAGGTTCCTTGGAGTTGCTTGGAAAGCTATTTATTACCAGTCTTTGGAAGCACAGAAATTTATCATATTTAGAACGTTCATATTAATGTGATATTGTAGTGATTTTTAAGCAACTTATTGGTGGGCTTGTTTCATTGTACAAGACATAAAACAGGTTGCCGCACATTGTTGGACTCACATGCCACATCACCTGTGAAATAAGATCCATCCTAGTCATGTATAGCAGCACTGTCTTACAACTCAAAAGCGTTAAGGTCAGTTTTGCAAGTATAGTTACCAGATGCAGTGCATTTAAAACAAGTGTTCATTTATTCTTGTTACTTGTTATTTATTTGTAGTCTAGTGTTGTTTGTAAAATTATAAAAGTTTAACTTGTATTATTTGTGTTTAACTTTTGTTTATAGATGGTAAATGAGCACCCCTGGGATTTCCTGTAAAAAAAACTTGCATATTTATGTTAGTAATTGTATTAGTGTTAGTATTATATTAATAATGATAAGCCCAATGATAATTATGGAAGTGATTTCAAGTACAAGAAAAAACAAAAAGGTTTATATTCATTTCACTTGGAAATACAAATAGTCATGTGCTGGGTTCAATTTTGCATTCAAAAATGATATGAAAGTGGTAAAACCTACTATGTTATTGCAGAGGTGTATGTGCTACCAAAATAATGGAACTGTCATAAGGATTGCATAGTATAATCAGTATTTACATTGTAAAGAGACATAAAGAAACAAATTCAAAACCAAAAGAATTCTTCAAGTTAAAGACAAAGGATTTAAAAAGCCAGAAAAAGCAGACTTTTTTATTTTATAGTCTATATCAAGCTGCCTCTAAAGAAGGACCTTAGATAATTAAAGGTTAAAAAAACTAGATAAGACATTAGTGAAAGTGTGCATAAGGCAGATTTCAAAGTACAGTATAAACTAGTTCAATTATTATTCTTCCATTATATTATGTCTCAGCACATGTAGGAATTATCTAATAATGTAGAAAACTTAGAACAAATTAATATAGTAAAAATACTTTTGCTATAACTTTACAAATGCACCTATATTTCTTTTTTATTTTAAAGACAAAAAACAATAAAAACAAAGATATGGAATTTCAAAAATAAATAATAGGAAATTGAAAATAGTTAATATATTGCATGTTGTTGTCTTCAAAGTAGTTGCTCAGATTTCAAGATACACACGTGCGTAATTGATCAAACAAGGTAAGCACAAACCACTCTCTTTAGTGAATTAAGAGAAATCAACAGTATTGTCTTAGCTATTTTTTGTATATATATATATATATATATATATATATATATATATACATTTTTTTCCTTTTCCCATCCTGCCTTTTATCTTTTCACCCATCCCTGTTGTTCTTTACTTTTGGGCTGTTTTGTGTCTTATTTAATTTTTAGTTTCTTACACTATGGAGACAATATGATGTTTACACATATGGCTCTGTATTATTTTACTTATGAGTATGGACTCTAGTTGCATCAATTTACAATAAAATCCTTGAGTTTATCTTTATAGTTGAGTAGTACTGCATTACATAAAATACTAAATATTTCTAATCCATTCCTTGGTTGATGGGCATTTGGATTGTTTCAAAGATTTAGCTATTACAAATTGTGCTACTATAAACATGAGTGCACATATATCATTATAGTATGATGATTTTAATTCATCTGGCAAAATACTCAGAAGGGATATAATTAGGTCAAGCAACACCTTTAATCCTAGTTTTTTTTCAGGATTCTTTATTGATTTCCACAATGGTCTTATCAGTTCACACTCCCACCAACAGTGGAAAAGGATTCCTTTTTCCCTACAGCCCTGCTAGCATTTGTTATTGATTGATTCCTTGATAATATAGCCATTCTTTCTGAGGTAAGATGGAATCTCAGTGTTGTTTTAATTTGCGTTTATTGAATGACCAATGATGTTGAACATTTTTTCATATATTTATCTGCCATTTATATATTTTCATCTGAGAAGTGTGTATTCATCTCTAATGCCCATTTTTGAATTGGGTCTTTGAGTTTGGGGATGGGAGAGTGTGATTATATGTACATTATATATTCTAAATAGAAGTCCTTTGTCTGAGAGACAGTTGGCTAAAATTTTTTCCCACTCTGTGGATTTTATTTTCACTCCATTGGTGACTTCTTTTGAGTTGCAAAAACTTTTTAATAAGATAAGATCCTAGTTGTTGATTCTGTGAAGAACTTCTCATGCAGTTTGGTTTTTGTTTATGAATTCTCTGCCTACATCTATGTCTTCAAGATTTCTACTTAATTTCTCTTCCAGTAGATTTAGGGTTTCTGTTTTAATATTTACAACTTTGTTCCATTTTGACTGTAGGTTAGTGCATGGTGACAGACATGGGTCTAGTTTTACTCTTTGGCATGTGAAAAGCCGGGTTTTCCAGTACCATTTATTAATGAGGCCATTTTTCTTCCAGTGAATATGTTTTGCCCCTTTGTCAAAGGTAAGGTGGTTGAGCCTGTTTATAGTTGTGTCTACTTCTTCTAATATGTTCCATTGGTCCTGTGATTTTTTTTTGCCAATACCATGCTGATTTTTATCACAGTAGCTTTGTAGTATAATTTCAAGTCATCGATTATGATTCCTTGACTTTGTTCCCCAGGATTGCCCTTGCTATTCTAGGACTCTTCAGTTTCTAAATGAATTTTAGGAATGTTTTCTCTAGATGTATATTTTGATTTGAATTGCATTGCATCTGTATAAAAATTTTGGTCATTTTCACAGTGTTGATTCTCCCTAAACATGAGCAATCTTTCAATTTTCTTGCATCCTCTTTGATTCTTTTGTTTAGAGTGCTTTTATTTCCTTTGTTAGAAAATATTACTAAGTATTTCATATTTTTGGATGCCATTGTGAAAGGTGTTATTTCCATAATTTCTCTCTCAGTGAGCTTGTTGTTTGTATACAGGAATACTACTGATTTTTGAGTGTTGACTTTTTATACAGCTATGCTACTGAATTTGGTTATTAAATTTAGAAGTCTTTTGGTGGAGCTTTTGAGGTCTTCTATTTATAGCATCATGTCATCTGCAAATAATGATATAACAATTATATATATATATAAACTGATAAATATAATTATATCATTATTATATAATGATATTAGAATATTAATAATTTTAACTTCTTCCCTTCCTATCTTTATTCCTTTTATTTCATTCTCTTGTCTAATTTCTCTGGCTACTGTTTCCAGAACTCTATTGATTAGGAGTGGTAATAGTGGACATTCTTGTCTTGTTTCTGATTGTAGAGTAAAAACTTTCCGTTTTTGTCCATTTAGTATGATGTTGGCTATTGGTTTGTCGTGGATGGCTTTTATCAGATTGAGGTAAAGACCATCTATTCCAATTTTCTCTAGGGTTTTTATCATGGATGAGTGTTGGGCAAGCTTTATCGAAAGCTTTTTGATGCCTGTTGAGATGATTATGTGATTTTTGTCTTTGGCTCTGTTGCTGTGGTGTATTGCAATTATTGGTTTGTGCATGTTGAACCATCCCTGCATTTCTGGGTTGAATCCCATTTGGTCATGGTGTATAACCTTGATTTGCTGCATTCTATTTGCTAGTATCTTATTGAGGATTTTTGCATTTATGTTAATTAGAGATACTGACTTATAGTTCTCTTATTTTGTTTTGTCTTTGTCTGGTTTTGGTATCAGACCAATAATTGCCTCCAGGAATTATTTAGGAAGAATTGCTTCCCTTTCAATTTAATTAAAGAATTTGAGTAGCATTGGCATTAAATCCTCTCTAAATTTCTTAACAGAATCCAGCCATGAATCCATCAGAGTCTAGGCTTTTCTTTTGGCAAGTTTTTAATGACATTTTCAATTTTAGTAACTGATATTGTGTTACTCAATATTTTTATATCTTCTTGATTTAGCTTTGGTAATTAATTTATTTCTAGGAATCTGTCTATTTTTACTGTTTTCTATCTTTTGTGAGTAAAGATTTTCAAAGTAGGTATTGATGATATTCTCAGTTTCCAAGGATCTGTAGTGATTTCACTCTTTTCATTTATTGCATTAATTTGAGTTTTTTCTTTCCTTTTTTTTTGATAAGATTGGCTAGGAGTTTTTCAGTTCTGATCATTGTTTCAAAGAACCAGCTTTTTGATTCATTAATTCTTTCTATTGTTTTCTTAGTTTCAATTGTGTTAACTTCTGCTCTAATCTTTATAATTTCTTCCTTTGTATAGGCTTTGGGTTTGACTTGCTCTTCTTTTTCTAGAAGCTCCAGGTGTGGCATTAAGTTGTTGATTTGTGCTCATTCTGTTTTCCTAATGTGGGAATCTACTGCTGTAAATTTGCCACTAAAACTGCTTTCATTATATCCCACAGATTTCTGTAAGTTGTATTTATATTTTCATTTGATTGTAGACATTAATTTTTTTCTTTAATTTTGTCTGTGACGCATTGGTTGTTAAGGATGGTATTATTTAATTTGCATGTGTTTATGGAGTTTTCACAGTGTCTTTTGCCATTGATTTTCAATTTCCTTGTACTATGGTCTGATAATATGCATGAGAAAATTTCATTTTTTTTGCATTTACTTAAGCATGTTTTGTGGGCTAGTATATGATCTATTTTAGAGAACATCCCATGTGCAGCTGAGAAGAAGGTATATTCTGCTGTTGTTGAGTGAAACACTATACACATCTACTAAATTCATTTGTTCACAGGTTTGGTACCATTATGTTATTTCTTTGCTGACTTTTTGCTTTGTTTACCTGTATTTTTGTAACAATGGGGAATTGAGGTCCCCCATTACAATTGTGTTATTGCTTACATATTCTTTCATGTCTATTAATATTTGTCTTATATAGTTGGGTGCTCCTTTATTTGGTGCATATATATTTATAATGGTTATTTCTTCCTTGTGAATTTTTCCCCTAAGTATGTAATAACATGCTTTATCTCTTTTGATCATTGTTGGTTTGAAGTTCACCTTGTCTGCAAACAGAATAGATACCTAAGGTTTTTTCTAGTTCCTGTTGCATAGAGTATTGTATTCCGTCATTTGACTTTTAGCCTATACATTTCTTTTTGAGTTAAATGTATTTCTTGTATACATCATACTGTTGTTTCTTGATCCATTCTTCTAGTCTGTTTCTTTTGATTGGTGAATTGAGGCCATTTACATTGATGGTAATAACTCATATATATTTTATTGTCTTTGTCGTGTTATTTTCCTGCTATTGGCTCCCTGCTTTTCCTGTTTAAGTGCTTGCCCTTCTTGGTGGTTTCTTTCTGTTGTTGTTCTTGGATTTGTGGTCATTTTTGTCTCTGTCTAGAATATTGTTGAGTACCCTTTGTAGTGTTAGCTTGGTAGTCTCAAATGTCTTCAGTTGTTCTTTGTTGTGAAAGTATCTTATTTCTCCATTAATCTTGAAAGATAGTTTTGCGGAGTACATCAGTCTGGGTTAGAAGTTGTTTTCTTTCAAGATTTAAAGTACTTAACTCCAAGCTCTTGTTCACTTAAGGGTTTGTGTTAAAAAGTCTGCCATGTTTCCTGAGATCCACACCATGTTGGAACCTGGGGCGCTGGGAAAACAAGCAGCCAGCTCGCTCCTCTGGTAAGCTGCTGTGAGCCTAGCAAGCTGCGGCTGCTCCAGGGCGAGAACCACCAGTGTTTCCTGAGATCCACACCATGTTAGAACTTGGGGTGCTGGGAAAGCAGGCAGCCAGCTCGCCACTCTGGTAAGTGCCTGTGAGCCTACCAGTGCAAGGGCTAAGAATCAAACATCCATCATCCCACCCTCCCCAGTTAGCAAGTGGGTGCCAGAGAGCTGAGCATCTCTTGCAAGTTTGACTATATGCAATATAGCAAATAAGGAGGATTTCCTTCTATCATCTCTTTGAAGGCAAGTATTTTTATCACTGTTTTGCTTTGTTCTGATTAATGGTATTGCTTTATTCAACATTCTGTTTTGATAAGTTCTGTAATGTTCTGTATTTCCTTTGATTCTGATATATCTGATTGAAAGAACAACTGTTGTAAAGAAATCAAGATATACTATTGTACCTATCACTGTTATCCCAATAACCTGCTGTGAAGTTCTATACCAATTTCACTACATTGTCTCAATTGGCTTTGTTCCATCTTGTTCTGCTGTATTTTACTACCTTCACAATAAATAAATAAATGACAAAATAGATCAGTAAGGTACTTATCAAGCTGAAACAAGATATAACTAAACAGATAATAGACTTAAAAGCAAAAGGAGGAAAAGAAAGTGCTCTAGAGAATATAACTGCATGTATATTTAAGTGTGTGGGCTTGATGGCCATGTTGCTGAGTTTTTGTTGGATCATTGAACAGAGCTGTTTGCAGCCTCACTGTTTGAATATCCACTTTGTATGCTTTAATTTTGTAACTTAAACAACTATGTCTAAGAAGACAATATGTAGTTTAACTAGTGATTTCTTACTGTTTATTTTTTTCTGAAATTCTTTATTTTTTCTACCCTTTTTTCTGTTTTGCTTTTTTTCTCTTTAAATAAAATTTTTTTAAAAAAGAAGTCTGCCATGATTCTGATGGGCTTTCCTTTATAGGTGATCTTTTTCTTTTCTCTAACAACTTTTAATCTCTTGCTCTAAATTTATGTGATCTTGATTATTATATATCTGGGTCTAGATTTATTTGGTTGTGGCTAATTGTGGTTCTATATGCCTCATTTATCTAAATGTCATGTTCTTTTCCCATCTTGGGAAATTTTCAGCTATTATTTCTATAAATAATTTTTATGTAATTTGTGTTGGCTCCAACTTTTTCACTGACACCAAATTATTCTTATATTGTTTTCCTTTATGTCATCTGTAGCTGTTGAATTGTTGCTTTCTGATCCTTTGTTATTTTCAAAAGATCTTTCCTTTTGTGATTGCTAACTGAGATCCTGTCTTCAAGGTCTGAAAGTCTGTCTTCAATTTTGTTTAAGCAGTTTTGCTAGCCTTGAATGGAATTATTGATTTCTTGGATATCTGTTTGAACCTGTTTCATGCATTCTATTTTTTCCTGTATCAATCACTCAAGATTTCCATCTTCTTCCTAGCATCATCTATTTTCTTATCTATCTGTGCTCTCAATTTGCTGAGCATTTCCTTTAAAAATGTTGACATTTCTTTTTTTCCTAAGAGATTATTTCTGATTTGATTTTCCCTGTAACCTCATGGATTTACTTTTTTACTTCAGTTGCTATCATTTCTAAAATTTCAGATGTTTGTCTTCCATTTTCTTCTATGTTGTTGTCTCCTGGACTTGTTATGGGTGGTTGTGAGTTATAACATTGCATTTTGCTTCTTTATCTTGTTGTTTTCTATTTCAAATGTTGTTATTTTGTTTTCTATGATGATCCTTGTGAGTTTTTGTAATAGGTAGTTTTATCATTAGTATCAAGGCCTCTCTAGGAAAAGTCTGTTCTTCAAGGATGTCTTCTCTTGAGTTCCAGATTTTTCCTAAGATGGTTGCTCATCCCATCATGGCCTCAGTCACCTGTTGGCTCATATTGCTATTGTGACTTCAGAGTTTTCACACCACTAATCTCCCATGTCCATCCAGTGTACTTTAGCTGGGACCATGTCAACTAATGTGTCACTGGCATTCCTTCTGGTCCCTTTCCAAATGGTTCACCTTACTCCTGGCAGTAGCAAGAGGAGAAGTCTCCTTCCTCAAGTACTGTTCATCTGGGTTTCTGCAATGGCAGAGAGGTTATAGGAGTGGCTGCCTACCTCTGGCACCCTTCACTTAGGTTTCTGCAATGGTGGAGGGGTGATGAGAGTGTCCCATAACATGTATTTCTAACATAATTTTTTAGTATGTGTGCAATTTGAATATGATGGTCATGTGAAGGATGAATTTCTTGTCAATTTTAGATCAATAATAATCTTTGAACTGTCCCACACTTTTAAGGTTTACATTGTCAGAAACTGTGCTTTGCAGTTTAATTTTTTTTGTGTGTAGAAATACATTCTGGTGGACAAGTATAATGACAAGAAAACATCTTTTGGGTGTTTAGCATATGAAGAAGCTTGTGTTCCTTTATTGAGAAAGCCAAGCTTCTCCCCCCAAAATGAAAAAAGTCAATTGAACAAACTGTTTAGTGACACAAGAAAAATTATAAATTGCATAAAAGATAATGTTTTTGTATTAATATTATTTTGTCATAATACTTTTGAGATTGATCAAAATGATATTGAATGTTGAGACAGGAAATTCATCTGGGGAAAAAAGATCTATAAAGATGCTTAAATTGTGAAACAAATTGTAGTGTTTCCACAAGATTAATTCATTTCACCTAGTCTCTAAAGGTGTAGATTGTTCAGTCATCTCTGCAATAAAGTAATACAACATAAAGTGTAGAATCTTGGTGAAAGACTCAGACAGTGAGAAAATTAAGAGAAAGCTATTCCTAATGGACAGGCAAGAAAAAGATTGGACAATAGGAGTTCCCTTTTGAAAAATTTTTGTAGCTGTATAGACTTGATGTTATTAAGAAGCTTTTAGAAAAAGTTTAAATAAAATTTATTTTGATATCAGCAGAATTTTAATATGTTATAGGAATGTTAATCCCTTTGAATCAGTTTTCCTAATGAAAATTAGAGAATTATTGCTGGGTTAAAGTGGAGAATCAGAAGTTGTTCCACCAAAATACAGGTCACAGTTAAAAATTGGGTCATATTGTGCTAAAAGACAGTCTTATTTTCTTTTGCATTGGGCATTATCAATCAGCAACAGATACCTAGTGTTAAAAAACATGCCTATTGCTTTTCAAAAATATAAGAATAGACACTTAATTTTTTTTTTTACCAGACACTGCTTATAATACAGCCAAGAAGTTGTTGACTTCCTTCATGCCTAGAGAAACCAAGCTTTATTTTCCTGGGTCTCTTGTGAAGCACATATTAAGTGTGGAATTCTTTTTGAAGTGAATTGTTCAACCAGTTTCACTTAGATGATCTCAAGAGCTGAAAAGTATAATAAATACAACAGCAAAATACATCAATCTTTTTGTACTTGGTCAATTTTTTAACAAGAACATTACCCTTAGGCAAACACCAGCCTAAAAAATAGTGTGAGCACTTTGTCAAAAAGGTTAACAGGAAAATTCAGCTTTCTGTTTACTTAAGATCACAAAATGTTATGTATGATTTTCTATATGCTAAATGTGCTACAACTATAGAATTAAAAAGAGGAGAAACTGTAAATCACTCTTTAGCTTATAATTTTGGAGAAATGATAATTTGCTCAAACTTATAGAGTGTTAAAATACACTAAGATCACAGGGGAAATAACAACTAATTTACAAAGTGCTCCTGATGATTAAAGTACTTGAACAACACAGGTTGTGTAGTCAAATACAGGTTTAACCATTTACTACATGAAAATGGACAAGACAATACCTCAGCTAAACTTTGACTTTATCTGAAAATAGAAAAAGAATATGTAACATAAATGAGATAATAATACACAATGATGGTAATTGGGATAAAGTTAAATAAGTTAGTAGGTGGATGGTGTTCAATATTTTTCTTCATACAAAGGGGCTGTTGAATAATTTTTAGCTCTTCCCATCCCTTTTTATATCTTACAAAATTCTTTCACAACAATCTCATAAAACACTTTTAACTGGTATGTTGTAAGGTCTTCAATTTAGTCATCAAACTTATATTCCATGTATACATTATATATTAGGAAGTTTACTAAAACTCTGTCCTTTCTCTTCAGGAAAATATATTACAGGAAAAAGGAAATGAAGGTGAAGGAAATGAAAATGACTTTGTATATGAAAATAGAGTCTGTAAAGGAAATAAATGGAAAACTCTGATTGAAAATAACAATGAGCTGATGTATTCATCGGCTTTCTATTGCTATGGGGAAACACCAAAAGCAACTAACTTATAAAGACCAAATTTGTATTTAGTTCACACTGGAAGATTCATAGTCTAAGATCAGGCATGACCCTTTCTCATTGAGCTGAGATGATAAGGGCAAATGGTAATGCCTGAGAGGTACATGTTGTCACATCTTGAATTAAGAAGTAGAGAGAGGTATGGATGAGCAAGCCATCACAATCATTGAAGGTGGCATCCACCTTCAATGACCTAAGGGCCTCTCATGAGGCTCCACCTCCTAAAGCTTCCACCATCTCCTAGGAGCAATAGTCTAGAGGTCAAGCCTTTCCTGTATGAACATGCAGCATCCAAACCATAGCAAGTGGTATCAGTGTTGGCAGATGGGGGGAGGGGCATCTGTGAGAATTGACATGATCAGCCCCCTGAGAAGAAGCCCTACCTGAATTTCCAGGAGAGCAGAATGTGCAGAAAGACCATTAAGCACATACTTTAAAGAGTTACTTAAGGAAACGCCATGGCATAATTTTGTGTTACACAAATTACTGTGCTATGTCAAGAATGGATTCAGGGCTGGGCGAGGTGGTGCATGCCTGTCACCCCAGCAACCAGGAGGCTGAGGCAGAAGGGTCAATGTGCGTTCAAGGCCACCTTGGCCTTGTAGGTTAGATCCCACTCTGACCTTGAAATTTGCAGATCAACCTGGCCTTGTGAGTTTGAGGTCAACCTTGCCTTGTGAGTTCAAGGTCAGCCTGAGCTGCACAGTGAAACCCTGTCTCAAAAAGATCAGAAAAAAAAAGAATAGATGTATTTAGGACATTAGTATAAGTAAGGGACATTATATTTGCATTTTAAAAATGTCACAAAAAAGCTCATGAAACTGTTCACTTGATATGTGCTAATAATTATAACAAAATGGACTTTTATCCAGAACCTATTTATCACAGTAAGAAAGAGATACAATGAGACTGACAATTGGAATGGTAGTACTGTGACAGAAAGAAATTGTATGGATTTGAAATGATTTTAATATGTAAAATCAATAGCATGTTCTGAATCATGGACAAGGAGGAATAGGAAAGCTCTGGGTTTGAGTTAAAAGTAGCAAATGTCATGGAGAATATACTTGGTGAAATTACAGACATGAAGATAGACTTGGATTAGCTAGAGAGGGACCATGGGTGATAGAGGGAAATGAACTTGTGTTCACCACACTTTTATTATACCTCATTGTCTATAAGAGCAGGAAAAACAGCTGCATGGAGATAATGGGACTAAGATAATTTTTTAAAAGGTAGAATACAGAAGTTAGTTCATTTTACTTTCATAAATATGAACTGATAAGATGAAGAGGCCAAAAAAAAGAGTGTGGAGATACTCTAAGTTCTTGTGAAGGGAAGAACAGGTTAGGGCTCATGAGAAGGCAAGACTTGAAGTGATGAAAAACCCACCATTACACATAACAGGAGGTAGAAAGTGAACACAGGCTGAAAGTTACATGTGATGATAAAAAATGAAGAATATGTTCTATCAGATTGTTTTTAATTTGTTAATGTGTAGGAAATCTATCAGGGGAGGATATCAGCTAAAGTTAGTAGGAAACAGATACTGGAGGACATAGGAACTTTTCAAAGAGGAATGTAATGTATGAAATTATCATTTTAGTGAATCAAGAGGACAAAATTGAGGGAATTAGTAAAATTGGTGGGCAAAATTAAGTGGCCACTTAAGACTTGTGATTATGAATTTAATATAGAAGTGGTTTGTCAATTGTTACAACAGTTTTGGACAGTATTTTAATAAGATGAATGCATAAAAGAGAAAGTATGCAGAGGCTACTGTCAAAAATGATATATATAGGAACCTCCACCGTGGGCCCACTGCCACCAGGAACTCAGTGCAAGCCCGCCTCAGGGGTAGGCTGCCTGGAACCTCCACCAAGGGCCTGCCCTGCCACCGGGAACATCGAGGAGGCCCGCCCAAGACTGAAAACTGCCCTGGACTGCTACAGATGGGCCCGCCCTCCCACCTGGAACATCAGAAGATCTCAGCGGGATCCAGTTAGTGTGAGAAAATTTGGAACTTTGCTCCCAGGTGGTGAACTTTGGACTACAACAGATTAACTGTATCCAGAGTGGTGAGTATTCCCCTATAATAGAGGTGTACAGGAGATAAATAGAGCCAGTAGTAAAACCCCCTCCAAATAACTGTAAGACTTTGGTGTGTCTGAAAAGAGTGTGTGTGATCCCTCCTACACATAGAAAACACCAGGCAGAGTGAAAATGACAAAACAAAAAAGCAAAATGAAGTCTCAAAAATATAGTTCAGCAGAAGCAACTATAGGAGACACTGAAATAGAGGACCCCAAAGGAACACACTGGGAATCTCTGAAAAGATAGTGAGTGAAATAAAAGAACAACTGCATCAGGCTATAGAGGAAATCAAATTAGAAGTACTCTCCCATGTAAAGATAGAAATAACAACTTTAGTAAAGGAGTTGTTGAAAGCAGCTAAAGAAGAACTAGAGAAAAAAGTACATGAGCATGGGAAACTGATTGAAACTTTGAACAAACAATATAGAAAACAGCAGAACTCATGAAACAAACTCAAAGAGACATCCAAGAAACAAAAAATTCTATTGAAAGTGTGCACAACAGTCTAAAGGAAGCAGAGGATAGGATTTCGGACCTTGAGGACAGAATCACAGTTAGTGATCAGGAAAGGATAGAACTTTTAAAAATAACAAAGCAGCATGAAATGACAATCCAGAAGCTTCATGATGATGCCAAGAGCAACAATATAAGAATAATGGGCATTAGCAAAGATACAGGAGTCCAGGCAAATGACATACATAAAGTATTTACAGAAATAATAGCAGAAAATTTCCCAAACATGGGGA